>CANTUT010001715.1:5000-52500 GCA_947687605.1 Reutealis trisperma | reverse complement strand
ATTTTGGGTTTATGCCATTTTAGATTTTGGGCTTGTGATATCTCCTTGAGTTTGTTATGCATGTGGGCATTCCTACTTGTGCAAAAAATTACAAATTGAACCTTGTGAAGGGTAAACAATGTATAAGAATATGAAGCTTTTAAGAGGGAGCCCCCTAGGATAAACGAGGATTTGTCAATGGCTATCTGTTCAACTTTGATGTTGGAGGTGAGAATGATCTTGGAGAATTTCAATCAAGGCTATCTATCTAACCTTAATGTTGGAGGTAAAAATGGTTTTGGTGAATTTTAATTAAGGCTATCTATTCGGCCTTAATGTTGGAGATAAAAATAGTTTTAGTAAATTTCAATCAAGGCTATCTGTTGGTCTTATTCTTAGAGGTGAAAATTAATTTGGTGAATTTCAATCAAGGCTATCTGTCCAACTTTAATGTTGGAGGTAAAATTGGTTTGGTGAATTTCAATCAAGGCTATCTATTTAAGCTTAATGTTGAGGATAAGAAGCAAATTTATAAGAATAAAATGTGAATTTTTATCGAGGCTATCTGTTCGGCCCTAGACTTTAAGATTGGGAGATTTGGTCCACCTAGGAGGAGGAAATTTGGTCCACCTAGGAGGAGGAGATTTGGGAATTCAAACTGGTTTAGCAAGGCTACCTAATTGGCCCTATTATTGTGGAGACTTTGATTAAAGCTATATGTTCAACTTTAATGTTGGGAGGATTGGGATCAAAGGAGATTATGTCTCTGAAAGACAAGGAGTATAGTTTCACGTCCTAATTTTAGAGACATGATGGTCCTAGAACATAGGGTAACATAAGGTCACCCATGCCCGTAGAACCCACTTATACATATATGAATACTGCCTAGGATCATACCAAAACCTTATATATTAACTTTAAAAAAAACTTTTATAAAGGAAAACCCTTAAGTTGCGGAAGCTAAAAATATACTTTAATACAATCCATAAGAAAATAATAATAAGACTCCAAATAAAGTCACCAATATAATATTCTAAAATAAAGTTTCCATAATAACTCTCGAAGCGTCTAAGGACTCAATGTAGTATGGTATTATTATAACTTTGACAAGGGAATTTCCCAAATGGAGTAGGTAGCTTGAGCGATTACCTTGCCTCCTTATAATGCTCATCTGGAACCACACAAGGAAAAAAGGGTGAGATAGATTATCTTAATGAGTAAATAATATAGCTTATGCAATAACATATATTCCTTAGAAAGGACCCATAACTTATAACATAAAGTTCATGATTCATCAATCATGGTTCATAGTTTGCAATTTAGTAAGGTTCGCAGAAATTACACTTATTACTTATGAGTGGACTCTTGCTCAATTCACTCAAATTTTCTTGTGATTGAAGGCTCTTGCTCAATTCACTCATAAGTGAAGACTCTTACTGAATTCACTCAAATTTACTTGTGAGTGAAGACTATTGCTTAATTCACTCATATACAAAGAAGACATGACAAGAGATAAGATAAGATAAGATAAGATAAGAGTGTGATTCCAAAAAGAAAGTAAGGTAAGGCAACAATTTCAAAGGATTTTTCATATCATTGAATAACGATAATGGCTTTCGACCAATTATCCTTTGGCAACCCAAGCTTAACAAGAAATCGTATAATTGTATTTGAGAATAGAAAAAAACTTAGGTTTCAAGAATTTCAAAGGTTCACATATCATGATAGCTTATATTTGTAACAATAACATAATGTTTACTCACCTTGTGGTTCCTTTGCTCCTAATACTTGTAGTCCCTTTTGAACTTCTACTACTCCTCAAGCTCTACCATAATATTTAATTTGATACTTAGTATTTATTTAACATCATGCTATCCTATCCCATACTACTTCATGCACATATAACATTCACATACATTTGGAGTTGCATTTAGAAGTGCACTCATCACTTGCACATAACATGTTGACTTTTACAGTCTTGCATACTTTGCCTTTATAGGCCCACATGAAAAACTCATAATAACTCATATCAAGACTTTTCTAAAGTCAAATACAACATATCATAATTTTAATATCAATTCAATTTAACATTCAGCTTAACATGCTAAACACCTTTAACTTATCAAGTAGCCTTTCAAATATCATTCCTATCTGTTATGACCGATTCATACAATCAATCTCATCATCCATTTAAGATCATTAACTCATTATTAAATTATTGCAAAACTTATTTCCCATATCACATAATCACATAAATATATTAATCACATCATAAAAATAAGGTTAGGAAACCCTACATATACCTAATTACCTCTAGACATGTCTAGAGTTATTCCTTCAACTAAAATGCAATTTAATCATTTATTATTCATGTATACATGTCAATAATCATTGAAATATATCACATAAAAATTACAAACATTGGAATTGAATTCCAAATGTAGGCTGAATCACCCATTCAAGAGCAAACATGAATTTTCTTCCTTTTCGCATTTTCCGTTCATTACAATAATATGCAGACGCATGATTTAAACCAAGATTTTTCATATAATCAAAACAAAAATCATTTTAGAACATGAATCCCTATGAATCAGCAGCCATAGATGGCCATATGCATGAAATTTTCCAACTTTAGATTTTAGGAAGAAAACCATGAACCTTTCTTATTTTTGGTACTTTCTGGTCATTACAGTAATATATAAATATATGATTTAAACCATTATTTTTCATTCAATCATAACAAAAATTAGTTTAGAACATGAATATATACAAATCATTAGCTATAAACAATCCTTATGCATGAAAATTCTAATTTTAGGGTTTAGAGCGAAAATCATGAGTTTTCTTCCTTTTCGGTGTATTACAGAAATACAATTTAATTTGATATTTTTCATCTAAATACAACAAAAATCAGTTTAGAATACAATAATGCAAGAATTCCTTGCCCCCCAACCCCAACCCCCCCCCCCCCCCCCCCCCTTCACATTGAGTTTATGCATGAAAAATTCCAACTTTGAATTTTAGGGTTCACCTTTGGAGGATTTGCGTAGAGAGGTTTGTGTTTTTGGTAGAAAAATTAATTTTTCTTTCGAGAATTCACCTAGGCCAAATTTAATCAATTAAAATTAGTAAATATTTAGTTCAAAATAATTTTCTCATGATTATTTTCATAAAAATCAAACATCAAATTGAAAGGAAAGGAAAAACTTACAAAATGGTCCCGAAATCGCAAGGTTTGAAGGCACCTTGTGAACTTATGTTGAGATAATGTTTTTGAGAGGATTTTCTACTAGAAATATGAGAGAAAATAGAATGGTGGCTGTCTACCAAGGGGCTTGCCGAATTTTCTCTTTAAATATATAGGGTTTTGGGCAATTTTTAAGATTACCCTTAATTAGCTAATTGAAGAGTGTTTTGGTGTAGTGGGCTTTTGAGAATTTGGCCTTTTTATTTATTCTATGGGCTGATTATAGGTAATTAAAAATAAAATATTTTTCTAATTATTTTCATTAAAATTCCCCCCCAAAATATTTATTTAAAAATATTTTAAAAATGCTCATAAAAATTATTTTATGCTTAAAATCATTTTGTGCATGAAAATTCAATTTATGTGAAATAAATATTTTTATGCTTATGAATTTTATATACATCACTTGGTTTACCATAATAATTCATATTAGGCATATTAGAGCCACTCTAACATGCCATATACTCATCAATCACATAACTCATGAATTTTCACAAAAGCACATACTTAGCCATAATAGTTCTAAATTCAAAAAATTAGATCACGAAACCCCTAGGGTAGGTATGGGTTGTTACATGTAAAAATATCAGTATAGGTAGCTCAAGTCGGTTTGCCCATGGAAAGTTATAATTGAGGACTAGCCCTTACAAGGAAAGTCCTAGCTAAGGATTGGTCATTGGGAGGATAGGTCAGGTAGGTCCTTAGAAGGATAAGTTGGTCTTGAGATATTAGGTCAAGTTGTGTTACGTTTCATATTAGGTCAAGAACCATCACTTGAAAATTCAAGTTGCAAGGTTTGAGCAAAGATGGTTGACCCAATACAGTGTTTTGTGGTAGTGGATTCATTTATTGAGCCAACTTGGTTAAGAGACCTTGAGCTTAAGGGAATTTACAAGTATTGCCAAGGACGCAGTTTAGCCAAGAAACTTGGGCTTTAATGATGATGGGCCTTGGTTCTGCTAATAGCCTAAACCTTAAGATTTTGCCAAAAAGTTGGTAGTAATACCAGGATGCATAATCTTTGGAAGGATGATATGGTTTATCACTTGAAGAGATAGTAGGTTTTGATCAAGGAGATAGAGGTAAAGGTGTTTTGAAGGAGATAGGTGGGATGCCATCTCGTAAGTTGATTCAGCAAGTTTGGACACACAAACTAGAAGGTGAGACTAGACTCTAACTAATTTGGGATTAGACATGATGTGGTTATGGCAAAATGAGACATTGGAGGCTAAAAACTCTAAGCAGAAGTGATGATTTTAACAAACACTTAACGGGGTACAAATGTAAGGAAACATGACTCTGTAAAAGGTAAGATTGACATAATGACTACTATTGAATAATGAAATAGGACTAATAGAATAGATAGTGAATTTAATTATATCCTTTGGCTAATCTACCCTTGCGGGTTTTCAACTTAGCAATTCCTTTGATTACTTGCTCTAATTTCTGCCTACGCTGCCTTTTTAGATTTTTAGCTTAGTGAGCTCTCTCTCTCATTCTCTCTCTTTCTTTCTTTTTCTTTTTTTGTCTTTTTTGTTTGTCTTTTTTAATTTTTTTTTCCTTTTTTTTTTGTCTCTTTTTTTTTTTAAGATTGGAGACTTGTTAATTAATTTAGATTTTAATTAATAGAATAGTAGATCTTATTAGGTTTGGATCCTAAAGAAAGGTAGAGGAAAGAGATTATTACATCATTTTTTAAAATCTCAAAAAGAAAGAGAAGAATGAATTATAGCTTTGATCTTCTTTTCCTTTGCATGAATGGGGCTAGCCTCACCAAATCTAAGATCATAGTCTCCCAAGATTGAACCTTGTACAAAAAGGTTAGAGAAGAAAATAATAGAAAATAATAATTGAAAAATTAAAATAAATTCAAATTTATTTTTGAAAGAATTTTAATAAAGAAAATGGGAAGATTTTATGAAAAAGAATCTTAACTTTTAAGAAAAATAGAGTTTTGGCTTGAAAATTAAGAGAAATTAGGCATTTTTAGGTGTAGAAAACTCTATCTAGTGACTGGGGATGGACCTATATTTATAGGAAAATGGTATGGGGGTAAAATAGGAAAATTTTAGAGGGCCCAGTGGCATGGGCAGCACCACAAGCCAATGGCATTATTTTGATGCCAGCTGATGTGGCAGCACGGCTGCTCCTAGATTTAGATTCCACCCGTTCAACCTGTTTTGGCCTATTTTGGCTCATTTCTAATGCGATTTGAGCCCAGTTTAATTATACGGGTTCATAATCAAGTATCGGTCATCTGTAGGTGCAAATTTAAGGAAATATATTTTTTTCAACGGCCTACTGCTTCTTTACCCCTAGCCACTAACCTACTAGTGGGACTACCTTACTGGCTCTGCATAGCACACTAATCTTAACAAGTGTCAAGCTATGGCCGAATCATAAGAGTGCAAATTTAAGGGTTCATAGATGGCAGTTGTTAAAGGGTGCCAAGATACAGCACGAAAAACCTACTTTAATGCCCTGAGAGGGGTCTTTTCCACTTTATAGATCAAACAATCAAATGGAATGGTGTGAACCATCAAATTTGCACCTCTTGATCCGGCTGTAGCTTGACACCTACTAAGAATAGGGCGCTACGCATACGGCGGTCCTGCTAGCCGGTTAGCGGGCAAAGGTTAAGGGGGCAGCACCCCTTGCAGGGTCCAGGGTAGTGCCTCATTGAAAAATAAATTTCCTAAATCTTTCCCTCTCCAGTCGACCGTCTTTCAGTTACGAACCCATAGGATCAAACCGAGCTCGAATCAAAATAGAAACGGATCCAAAATGGATGAAAAAGCAAAAAATAGGTCGAACCAGTTGGCCAGTGCATGAGAGGTGTGTCGCTGCCCTAGGCAGCACGCCTGACATGCCGCCGTCTGGGCGGCATGTCTGCCGTGCTGCCTTATGGGCAGCATATCAAGGCGGCATGGAATTGGTACCGGCAACCAGGTGGCATGCTCAACGTGCCACCTGTACACCCAGCATGTCACCAGTGCCGCCCGTGCCGCCGGCGACATGCTGAGGCCGCCGTCCGTACCTCCGGCACCCCCTCACTAGCTCTATAAATAGAGCCTCCTTCCAGCTCATTTGGGGGGGATTCCAAGGACAGAAATTCTCTCTGATACATTTCATCACGCTATTTTGCTAACCTTTTGCTGTTAAGGTTCAACTTCAAGGTCCTAAATCCAAAGTGGAGCTTAGATCCGGAGTTAAGCTCATCCTATTCATCCGAAAATCAAGGAAAGCAAAGGTATAATTCCTTTTGTCCATTTTCAAAATTCTAAACTCAGATCTAGAATTCTCTTTCGATCTAAAACATAAAAGATCTAAAATTTATTAATTTAAGAATCAGAATTAAATTAATACACAAATCAACACTCTTTTCCAAAACTCCTCCTTCGCAAGAAGGAAGAACTGCGTGGGGTTTGATTCCTATTCAATAGGATACGCAGGCTGCCATTCTGAAAGGCATCAACTCCAAAATCTTTTTATTAACATTTTTTCCCTTTTACTTTGATTTATTTATATTAATCCTTTATTTTCTATTTCTATATTAACTTAGTTGAGGAATGTGTGCTTTCCCTAATACCCATAAGGGCTAGAGGAAAGATCCTCTTTATTTTAATCATTTTTTCTTTGTAATAATTAAATAGGATTTATTTTGCTTATTTATCTACAATTATCATTTCATCTTATCATATATATCTATTTCATGCATCATTATATTCCTGCTCATGCATACACAAAAATTTCTTTTTAAGAGTTATTTTGCACTTCTTAGCCAAACTAAAGAAAATCATATTTTCTCAATTGTGTAATTACCAAAACCTGATCCCCGAGCCCTCTTTGGTCACTCGCTTATTGGTGCATTTTCCATTGGGATAAATCCAACATTTTTTAAAGTCAATCAATTTGGGTTTTTCTTTAATTTTCCCAATTAAAATAAATAAATCAAAGTGGCGACTCACATTCACAACTTTCAAATCACACAAATCAATTTTCTGAACTCACAGCGAGTTCCAATCGTGGAGTTTCTCCCGAAGAGCATTTGGATTCCTCGGCGGATTGGACCGGTGCTCGAGCGAGGCCTCACAGTTGGCGACTCCACTAGGGACATAAAATCTTTTTCAAATAAAAGATAAAGTGGATTACTTTTGATAAAATACCGAGTTTGGCTTTAAATACAAAATAACTCTGTCATGCATCACTACATCGGACTCTTAGTCCACAAAAACCTAACTTCTACGAAAACAAAGGATAGAAAGTAACATCGAGTGGGCAACCTTCCTTAGGTCTGTATGCCGATAATGAAATCATCCAACCCACGACATATCCTCTAATCCTTTTAGAGGTGTAATGAGTATGCACATACCATTAGACCCACGCGAGGCTCCTTGTCTCACATGTGGTTAGGTATATCGCATCTCTAGTGTGATGGGTTCCCTTTAAACCACACTAACCCTTTCATGTAATGACTCATAGAACCTTCCTTTAGGATTATATGTGCCATAATACTGAACTTGGTATGTCATTATCATGAAACCTTTTCATTCATGCATACATACATGCAAAACTGGAACTTTGTAAAGAGTCAAAAATCTATCCAAACACCTTCGCACCCAAAGCCCATGGTTCATCTAAACCCATGCTCGATACCTAAAATCCATGGTTCACCTAAACCCATGGTCAACACCTAAAACCTATGGTCCACCTAAACCCATGGTCAAAACCCAAAGCCCATGGTCCATCTAAACCCATGGTCAACACCTAAAGCTCATGACCCATTGTTCACCAAAACCCATGGTCAAAACCCAAAGCCCATGGTCCACCTAAACCTATGATCAAAACACACAAAGCCCATGGTCCACCTAAACCCATGGTCAAAGCCCAAAACTCATGGTTCACCTAAACCCATGATCCAGTCCTATCCAAACCGATGTCAAACTCATGGTAAAAATAAACCCATCTATGGTACCCTCATCCTTTTCCATAATTCTTATCCAAGCTAAACACTAACCTAGCCCAAGCTAAGCACTAATATAGCTTCATCTTTCATAATTCTTACCGAAGCTAAATACTAACCTAGCTTTCATCTTTCACAACTCTTACCCAAGCTAAACACTGATCTAGCTTTCATCTTTCATAGTCCTTACCCAAGCTAAACACTGACCTAGCTTTATCCTTAACCATCCTTACCAAAGCTAAATACTGACTTAGCGCCACTCTTATCCTTACCTAAACTAAATGCTGACTAGGTTTCATCTCTTACATCACTATCCAAACCTATGGCCCATTTAAGCCTATGATCTAGTCCAACCCATTATCCAACTATCACTAAACCCATAGTCCACCCAACATCCAAATCCATGGTACATCCATAACCCAATCAAAAAACCTATGGTCACTCTATCCTTGAACCCATGGTAAATCATTCATCCCAAGCTGAATTCTGACCTAGCCACTTAAAGCTAAAATCTGACCTAACCACCTAAAGCTAAAATCTTACCTAGCTCCCTTAGCTAAATACATACCTAGCTAACATCATACACCTCTACCCTCATCTTTACCCATACACCATCAACCTAACCACAAGACACTGTCATCCATTGTCATTAAACCTAAGATCCTTTGGTTTGTCACACCTCCCCATAACCCTTTTTTCCAAAGCTTGATACTAACCCAGTTCCTTTTCCCTTTCAAAGATTGACAAAATGTCTGTTGCCGGAGATGAAGTCACTGCTACCAGAGCTGATGAAATCTTTAATGAGCTTCTTGCTAAGCTCTCTAAACAACAAGAGACCCTGATGAAGCTCTTTTCCAAGACATGTTTAAGGCCCAAAGGAGGGCTATCATGGAAGATGTCTGTGCCATGTTGGAACAGACCTCCTTGGCCCAAAACTCAACCGACCCAAAACTACCCAAATCAGACCCAAAACCCGCTCTTTATCCTATTTATGGATTCACTTCCAGAGTTGATTCTAGAGACAAAGAGCCTGCAAACACTGACACAATCCCACCACTACCTATTCCATCACCTGAATTCCTCAGAAATAATTCACTCTATCAACCTATGATAGTTTAACCACCAAATTTCACCCTACTCTCACTTTTCGACCCTCGAATCCTTTCTAAAGGAAGGAAGCCAACCTTAAAATCAAAGCCTTCATGGAAAAAGTGAAGCACATAGAAAAAATGCTGAAAAATCTAAAGAAGAAAGAGAACCTAGTTGATACAGGCTCCCTGAGCTTATTTCCCAATGCAAGAGTTTCGCCAAAGTTCAACATGCCGAATTTGGACAGATTTAATGGTACTACTTGCCCCAAGATCCATTTAAAAATGTATATGGGGGCAATACATCCTTTTGGTATCAACTATGAGCTCCTTGCTCAACTCTTTCATCAAACTTTTACTGATCCTACCCTAAGATGGTTTATTAACTTAGATGACACCCAAAAACAGACCTGGGAGGACATTTGCAAGGCATTTGTTGAATAGTACCACTACAATAGTGAAGTGGACATTACAAGAAGGGACTTAGAAATCACAAAGCAACTTCCAAATGAGTCCTTCTCTATGTTCCTTACTAGGTGGAGGGCTAAAGCTGCTCA
The DNA here is from genome assembly GCA_947687605.1 of Reutealis trisperma. Lineage (NCBI taxonomy): Eukaryota > Viridiplantae > Streptophyta > Magnoliopsida > Malpighiales > Euphorbiaceae > Reutealis > Reutealis trisperma. Next base: position 42,666 of record CANTUT010001715.1, on the reverse strand, counting down.
AATAGTAAACAGGCCAACCGAGCAAGAACAAGTGGATATCATTGTCAAGAATCTACTTCCTGCCTATAGAGCCCACTTGTTAACTCAATACTTACCCATCTTCAGAGCTTTGGTTGCAACTGCATCAAAAGTTGAAGATTGCATCCAAAGTATATCATTTCAAGCTGAATTCCCCACCACCAACCTGAACAGTGATGAGAAATCTAGTTCTAACTCAACTCCACCTTACCTCAGCCCCAGAAGGCATGTCATGGAGTAGTTCAAGTTTAGCTAATCTGACCTGTCTGAGATTGAATTCTAAATCTAAACTTGAGTCCAAGTCTGAATCTCAAAAGTTTGAGTCCAAATCTGAGTCTGAGTCTGTCGTCTTATTTTTCTTTATTCTCGTCAACTATAGTAGTTCCTTTTGTCATCTTGCAATAAAGTTTCCTTTATACACATACATTTTCTTTTCATCTTTCTTGTTTAGTCCAGCATGGAAGAGCCATAAAAAAGAAAAAAATGAAAAAAAAGAGAAAAAGAAAAAGAGAAAAAAAGAGATGAAGGAACAATCAATTAAATCCACCATAATTAGCATAAATCAGAATTTGAGGTGCTCACAAATCAGCTATCGCTTCCTAATCAAAGAAGGTCAAGTAATGGACCTCTCATCAAACAATTAAAGCAGAAAGAGCAAATCAAATGGAATTACCTATTGCACATTAGGTAATCAAACAATGCACCTCAACAAGGGCAACAAGTTCAGAAAAAACCTTTGTTAAATCTAGAATTCAAAGGCCAGAGCCCCTCAAAGCAGCAATCTAAATCATGGTGGAATATTTTCTCCTAAATGCAAGCTCGCTAAGCTAAAAACTCAAAAAGCGTGGCTTAGGCAAAAGTTAGAGCTGAGAAAGAGAAGGAGAGAGAGAGAGAGAGAAAAAAAAAAAAAAAAAAAAAGCTCATCCAAGTCATCTTCCCTTATGTTTGAAGTTGTCAAATCATCTTCAATCAATCCGTCATCCTTCCTAACCAGAGGTTTATTCTCTAAGGATATACAATCTTCTATGCCCTTATCCTACAATGGGGGCATGTCTTCCTAGGTCGTCATCTGTTGTCAATCCATTTCGTCGCTTAGCTCAAAGAGCTAAGGCACAATCCCTCATACATATCTCCAGTCTATCACATCCTTATCTCTCATTTGGAAGCATGATCCTTAATTTATCTTCTTCCACTAGCCCTTTTGCCATTCCTAAGGGCTCTTTGTTTAAACTAGTGCAATCTATAATTAAGTGTCACTCCAAGGGTCTTTTCAATCTCAAACAACAAGAAAAGCTTGACTTGCTCTTTTCCATGATTCATGCTACAAAAAGCAAAATCATACAACCTCCATGATTCTTTTCAAAAATTTCAGCCTGCCTTCAAAACCATTCTCAAATTTTATGAAATCATATTGTTCCATCCCAAGTCTCATTGGCAAATCATACCACATGCCACCCATTCCTTGGCATTATCTCAAAATGAGTAGAACCAAAATTTCTAAGTCTATTAAGGCTTGTCATCTTTAAATCTAGTTTCCTTGGCAAAATTAGAAGTCGAGGCATTTCTCCCAAAATGCCTTCATCAAGAAGCCCATATCCACAAGCCTTCATCAAGAAGCCTAATCCAAAAGCCTTCATTAAAAAGCCCATATCCAAAAGCATTCATTAAGAAGCCCATATCCAAAAGCCTTTGTCATAAAACCCATATCCAAAAGCCTTCGCCATGAAGCCCAAAACCAAAAGCCTTCATCATAAAGCCTAAACCAAAAGCCTTCATTAAGAAGCCTAAACCAAAAGCTTTCATCAAGAAGCCTAAACCAAAAGCCTTCATCAAGAAGCCCAAATCCAAAAGCCTTCAATAAGAAGCCCAAATCCAAAAGCCTTCATTAAGAAGCTCAAATCTAGAAGTTTCAACCTACCTTTAAACCAAAAAGCCTTCATCATGATGTCTAAATCCAGAGGCCTTCATCAAGAAGCCTAAATCTAAAAAGCCTTCGCCATGAAGCCCACTCCCAAAAAGCCTTCGCTATGAAGCCCACTCCCAAAAAGCCTTCACCATGAAGCCCACTCCCAAAAAGCCTTCGCCATGAAGCTTAAATCCAAAAGCCTTAACCATGAAGCCTACTCCCCAAAAGCCCTCACAATGAAACCTACTCCTAAAAGGCCTTCATTTATGAAGCCTATGATCTCCTTTAAGGCAAAATCATATTAAGCCTTTCAAATGGCTTTCCTTCACCAGACCCACCCTCCTTAGCCAAGACCTTTCCCTACAAAGACTAATCCTTAACCGTAATTTGCAATGGGCAAACCGGGTTGAGCCACCCATATTGGAATTCCCACACCCCTCATCTTTTAGAGACATAACCTTCTCTAAATCTAACACCAAAGCCAAACAGATAGCTTTGATCCCAATCCTTCTAACACCAAAGCTGAACAGATAGCTTTGATCCCTACTTTTCTAACATCAAAACAGAACAGATAGCTTTTATTTTATTCCTCCTGACATCAAGGCCAAACAGGTAGCTTTGATCCCAACTTTCCCAACCAACAAAGCCAAACAGATAGCTTTGACTATAATCCTCCTAACCACCAAAGCCAAACAGATAGCTTTGATCCCAATCTTCCCAAACATCAAAGTCAAACAGATAACTTTGATCATAATCTCCCTAATAGTAAGGCCAAACAGATGGCCTTGTTAAACCAATTTGAATTCCCTAGGTGGACCAAATCTCCAAATCTTTCAAAGTCTAGGCAAAACAGATAGCTTTGATTAAAATTCACCAAATCATCTTTACCTCCAAAGGCTGGACATATAGCCTTAATTAAAGATCACCATTCTCACATCCAACACTAAGCCATTGACAAAACCACATTTATCCTATGGGCCCTCTCCCAAAAGGTTCATATCTTTATACCATGTTTGTCCTTCATAAGGTTCAGTTTGCACAAAGTATGAATGTCCTTATGCATGATAAGCACAAACAAATATCGCAAGCCCCGAGTCTGACAGGGTATAGCACAAGTTCTGACATGGTATGGCCTAGAATTTGACATGGCAAAAGAACATATAAGCCAAAAATCTAATGTTGCAAAAGCACAAGCCCAAAGTCTGACATGGCATCTCTTCCCAAGGTTCACTGTCATCAGAATCGTCTATTGCTTAAAGCCAATTCTGATGAGGGGGCAGCTGTAAACCCTCAAATTTGCACCTCTTAATCCGGCTGCAGCTTGACACCAACTAAGAATAAGGCGCTATGCATACGACGGTCCCGCTAGCCGGTTAGCAGGCAAGGGTCAAGGGGGAAATGCCCCTTGCGAGGTGCAGGGCAGCGCCCCATTGAAAAATAAATTTCCTGAATCTTTCCTTCTCCAGTCAATCGTCTTTCAGTTACGAACCCACAGGATCAAACTGAGCTCGAATCAGAACTGAAACAAATCCAAAATGGATGAAAAAGTAGAAAATAGGTCGAACCAGCTGGCTAGCGCACGAGAGGTGCGTCGCTGCCCTGGGTACCACTCAGACGGCGGCACGTCTGCCATGCCGTCGTCAGGGCGGCACGCCTTCCATGCTGCCGTATGGGCGGCATATCTGCCGTGCTGCCTTAGGCAGCACAGAATTGGTGCCAACAACCAGGCGGCACACTTAACGTGCCGCCCAAACACCCAGCATGTTGCCAGTGTTGCTCGTGCCGCCGGTGACATGCTGACGCCGCCGTCCATACTGCCGGCACCCCCCTCACCAGCTCTATAAATAGAGCCTCCTTCCAGCTCATTTAGGGGGGATTCCAGGGATAAAAATTCTCTCTGATAAATTTCATCACACTATTTTGCTAACCTTTTGCTGTTAAGGTTCAATTTCAAGGTCCTAAATCCAAAGTGGAGCTTAGATACGGAGTTAAGCTCGTCCTATTCATCCGAAAATCAAGGAAAGCAAAGGTATAATTCCTTTTGTCCATTTTCAAAATTCTAAACTCAGATCTAGAATTCTCTTTAGGTTTAAAATATAAAAGATCTAAAATTTATTAATTTAAAAATCAGAATTAAATTAATACACAAATCAACACTCTTTTCCAAAACCCCTCATTCGCAAGAAGGAAGAACTGCGTGGTGTTTGATTCCTATTCAATAGGATATGCAGGCTGCCATTCTGAAAGGCATCAACTCCAAAATCTTTTTATTAACATTTTTCCCTTTTACTTTGATTTATTTATATTAATCCTTTATTTTCTATTTCTGTATTAACTTAGTTAAGGAATGTGTGCTTTCCCTAGTACCCATAAGGGCTAGAGGAAAGATTCTCTTTATTTTAATCATTTTTGCTTTGTAATAATTAAATAGGATTTATTTTCTTATTTATCTATAATTATCATTTCATCTTATCATATATATTTGTTTCATGCATCATTATATTCCTGCTCATGCATACACAAAAATTCCTTTTTAAGAGTTATTTTGCACTTTTTAGCCAAACTAAAGAAAATCATATTTTCTCAATTGTATAATTACCAAAACCTGATCCCCGAGCCCTCTTTGGTCACTTGCTTATTGGTGCATTTTCCATTGGGATAAATCCAACATTTTTTGAAGTCAATCGATTTGGGTTTTTCTTTAATTTTCCCAATTGAAATAAATAAATCAAAGTTGCAACTCACTTTCACAACTTTCAAATCACACAAATCAATTTTCTGAACTCACAGCGAGTTCCAATCGTGGAGTTTCTCCCGAAGAGCATTTCGATTCCTCGGCGGATCTGACAAAAGAAAAGAAAAAGTGGAAGTAAAAATAGGGAAATCGGTATAGATCAAAGCCCAGGTAAATGAGGAGATCAGTAAAGAAGTTGCCCAAGTTCTGAAAGAGAATACTGATTCTTTCGCATGGGATACGCAAGATTTAGTAGGTGTAGCTCAAAGGTGATCACTCACAGGCTCAACATTGACCTTTCAATCAAACTGATCATTCAAAAGAAGGGAAAACACTCACCTGAAAAATAGTTTCCATTCCAATGAAGTTTAAAAGTTGCTAAAAGCAGGTGTTATCAAGGAAGTTTATTACCCAGAATGGCTGGCAAATGTTGTCCAGGTTAAGAATCCAAATGTTAGGATTTGTATAGACTTTATAGACCTTAACAAAACTTTCCCTAAGGACAATTATCCTTTATCGAGTATAGATCAGCTGGTAAACTCAATAGCTGGGCATGAGCTGTACTCCATTCTAGATGCAAAGGCAGGATATCATCATATGCAAATGCATAAATATGATGAGGAAAAGATAGCATTTGTGATCAACCAGGGGATATATTATTACAAGATGATGCCTTTTGAGTTGAAAAATGTAGAGGCAACATACCAGAGACTGGTGAACCATATGTTTAAAGAACATATCAGTGAGAATATAAAGGTATATGTTATGATATGATCATTAAGAGTAGGCAAGTTGAAGATCATCCTAGGGACATTGGGATGATATTAAAGATCATGAAAAGCTATAACTTGAAGCTAAACCTAGAGAAGTGTGTGTTTAGGGTTCCTACAGGAAAGTTCCTTGGGTATATGGTATCGCAAAGAGGGATTGATACAAACCCTAATAAAATTGAAGCAATTTTAAAAATGAACCCACCCACTAATGTACAAGAAGTTCGGAGGTTGAATCTAAGGATCATAACATTAGGGTGATTCATTTTATACTCAGCCAAGAGGTGCTAACCCTTTTTCAAAACATTAAAAATCTGAAAAACTTCAAATGGATGAATTAGTGTCAGCGATCCTTTGAAGATTTAAAGACTTTCCTAATTACCTCTCCCCGACTGAGTCATCTTGTTTAAGGGGAAGATTTATATTTGTACTTATCCACAACTGCTAAAAATATTATGGCTATGTTGGTAAAAGAAGAGTCTAGAGAACAGTTGTCGATTTACTATGTCAATCAAGTACTCCAAGATACTGAGTTACGGTACCCAATTCTTGAGAAACATGCCTTGGCTTTGTTTATGGCCTCTTAGAAGCTAAGGCTATGAAGCTCATCAAGTATTGTTTGGACTGATCCACCACTTAGAAAGATCTTAGAAAAGCTTGAGACCTCAGGGAGAATAACAGAGTAGGTAATCCAAATTGGAAGTCTGCGAATCACTTATGAAGCACAACAAGCTACGAAGCAGCAGATCTTGGCTGATTTTACAACTGAATTGACACTAGTGAAAGTGAAGGAAGCAAGTTAGAGAAGGAGATATAGGAGATATAGGTAGATGGAGCTATAAGATTAGAAGGATTGGGGATTAGAGTTGTACTGAAAGGTCCTTACAAAATTATAATTGAGTTTGCACTTAAGCTATAATTCTTGATCTCAAATAATGTAACTGAGTATGAAGAGCTGCTGACAGGACTTTCATTAGCTCGAGAGATTTGAATGGATTATATGATAGTGTACAATGATTCATAGCTAGTCGTCAACCAAATTAATGGTAACTATGCTATTAAAGAGGCCTCATTGAAGAAGTACATAGAGCTCGCCAAAGATGCTTTCTTAGAAAAGGAAAAGTTGGGCAAAAATGGGAGATCATATAGATACCTAGAAAATGAATGAGTTGTTGAGATCGCTAAGTCAATGGCTCAGTGGCGATTCTAAAAAATATCTCTATAGCTTTATAGAAATCCCCCATAATAGCGACATTTCCTATGATGCCCATAGATTGAAAAGGCAGTTGGATAGAGCCGATCATTCAATTTTTGGCAGATGGGATATTACCATAAAAAAGTTAGAAGCTCATAACGTGATTAATAAAGCTAAAAATTGCAGTTAGTACAAGGGCGATCTTTAGAGGTGATCAAAGACTCATCCTTGGCTGAAATGCATCCGAACTAAAATGGGACTATGTTTTGAGAGAAATTCATCAAGGAATTAAACTAGCTCTAGCCTAGCCTGAAAGCATTATTGTAGGGGTATTTTTGGCCTACTTTGAAAAGGGATGTGGAAGAGTTGGTTAGTCGACTCATATAGTGCCAGGAACATACAATAGCACCCAGACAACCTCACAGATGCTTTTTACTATTAAATGCACCTTGCCTTTCAAGTAGTGAAGAATAGACATCTTAGGTCCATTCCCATCCTCAGTTTGATAGGGGATTTTCTTATTGTGGCCATAGACCATTTTAAGAAATGGATTAAGGCTAAACCTCTAGTGAAAATAACCTAAAAGAACATAATTGATTTCTTTTTTTAAGTCTATGGTTTGCATGTTTGGAATCCCACACATCATTATCTTCCATAATTTGATTTAGCCAATTTTATATCCTTTTGCAAAGACTTGGAGATCAATTTGCATTTTACTTCATTAATTCATCCTCAATCTAATAGGCAAACTAAAGTAGCAAATCACATCATTTTACAAGGATTAAAAAGAGGCTGAATGATAGGAAAGGCAAGTGGGTAGACTAGCTTTACAAGGTACTATAATCAAACCACTCCTAAAGAACTAACAGGTGAAGCAACATTCTCCCTCACCTATGATTCAAAAGTAGTTGTCCTAATGGAGATCATATTACCAAGTTTTTGAACTATGCATTCCAATAAGATCGATCAAGAATTAGAGCTCAGACTTAACCTGGATCTATTAGAAGAAATGAGGGATTTAGCATATGAAAAGATAGCCACCTATAAGTAGAGAGCGGCTCAGTACTATAATAACAAAGTCAAAGAAAGAATTTTTAAAGAAGATAACTTAGTATGAAGGAAGATGAAAATTGTCAGAGGAAATACTGGAGTGGGGAAACTATAGCCTAATTAGAAAGGTCCTTATAAAATCATTGAGGTTGTCGGACTTGAAGCATACAAGTTGGTAAATCACCAAGGCAGAATCCTCCCTTAAACATGGAACTCGAACAATTTGAGAATTTATGACTAATGAAACATATCAATCTTCTCCACTTAATTTCTTTTATGATTTCTTTTTAATAATTTAGTTGCTTTGGTTTTGTATATATTATGTGTTTCAACTTATTCATATACTTCAAATTTTTAATAAATGAACTTTGTGATCGGATGAGTTACAGATCTGAAATTCTCCAATTTCTTTTATGTCATTCACAACACTTGAGGTACTATAATAATCTCCAATGGATAGGCGAATGATAAGGTTTGCAAAAGATTCCCTATAATGAATCTCCAATGGACAATCACCAAGTTAAGGATAAGTGAAAAACAAAGTTCACCCAAAACCCCTACATGCATTATCTTCAAATTTAGGATAGGCAAACAATGAAGTTCACCAAAAACCCCCAACATAAATTCTCCAAGTTAAGGATATGTGAACAACAAAAATTCGCCCAAGACCCCCTATGTTAATTATCTCCAAGTTAGGGATACGTGAACAACAAAGTTCACCCAAGACCCCTATGTGGGTTATCTCCAAATTTAAGATAGGCAAACAATAAAGTTCGCCCAAGACCCCTTACATGAGTCACCTTTAAGTTAAAATTAAGGATAGGCAAGCAACAAAATTTGCCCAAAACCCTTAAAAATTCAAGAGAAAATAAATAATGAGCCAACACATAACAGAAGATAATAAAAAGAAAAATGGATTAGTTTATATAAGCAAGTCAAAATGATCATCCATTCATTCATTTCAATAAAAATTACATGGGTTACAATTATGCTTGTTCTATTCCATAATTAGATACAAAAAGAGGAGGAATAGTCCTAGAAGAGCCATTGTCACCTTAAGGTTCGGTGGTAAGAAGATTGGTTTGGCCCTTAGAAAGAGAAGGGATAATGTCTTCAGTGGGTAAAGAGGGAGGATCATTTTAAGGCTTAGACCTTGTTGGATCTACCTGCAAATTCACCTTTTCACCCATATCTGGACATATCTACTCTATGAACTCAAATTTGAGATTGGGATACTTTTGTCGAACTTCATCCAACACCTTATCTTAGTCATTAACCAATTAAAAGAGATACCTAATTGAGATTTAAGGTATGAATCCTAAGGCTATCCTAGGATGTCTGATTAAAAGGGATACCTAATTCAGATTTAAGGTATGAATCCTAAGGCTATCCTAGGATGGGTCTGATTAAAAGAGATACCTAATTCAAATTTAAGGTATAGATCCTAAGGCTATCCTAGGATGAGTCAGATTAAAAGAGATACCTAATTCAGATTTAAGATATGGATCCTAAAGCTATCCTAAGTATGAATCCTAAGGTTGTCCTTTCTGGTAAGAGCTAAAAAATGATATTCTTATCTGGTAGGAATGATGACAACTCTGTCTGGTAGGAAAGAGATGATCCATTTTGATTTGGAAGTCTGACTTATAATTTGTTCTATTATGAAATGCATCTGACTATGCAATGATTAGATACTTTGAACCTGTGAAGGGTCAGTTTGGTAGGAGAGTGCTGAGCTCTAGGGGAAAGATGCCCCCACTTTGGAAAGGTGAATATTTAGAAGGGAGGTGCCCCCACTTTAGGATAATAAAGGAAAGCGGTTTGGCTTTTTTTTGTTTTTGGTTAATCGGCTAGCTTAAAGGTGAAATAGGCATGTTAGGTATGAGGCTAGTTGGTCAATGACTATTATTAAAGTCACTTTGGGAGGTTAAATCAAGTATGGCTGGAAAAGGTCAGGCAGGGTTTAGGTGTGTTCGATTTGCAATAATGTTTGGCTTAAGGCTGAATTGGAAAGCTTGAATAAGGGGATCAAGTCCCTTAAGACGATAAGGTTTAGGTCAGGTCTAGCTCTGGGGAAGGTCAAGTTATCGGGCTTGTCTCTAAAGAAGTTTATATGGGAGTCCTTAGTCAGGTCTAAAAATTGGCTTGGTCAGTTATGAATGGATCATCTTGGAAGGCTAGGTCAGGTTTGGCCTTGGCTAGGTCAGTTATGGCCTTCTAGTTTCGGCTTTAGGGGAGATTTGTTTAGAATGAGTGGATTATCTTAAAAGGCTTATTCAGGTTCGACTAGGTTCATTTGGAAGCTCAGTCTAGTTTGGCTTTGTGAGAGATCAGATTAGATGCTCGGTCAAGTTATGGCCTTCTAGTGAGTTCATTTGAAAGGCTTGGTGAGATTTTTTTATTTTTATTTTTATTTTTATTTTTATTTTTATTTTTATTTTTATTTTTATTTTTATTTTTATTTTTATTTTTATTTTTATTTTTATTTTTATTTTTATTTTCATTTTCATTTTCATTTTCATTTTCATTTTTATTTTTATTTTTATTTTTATTTTTAAATTTTTTCAAAGAGATCAGGTTAGGAGGCTAGACCTAGGAGGCTAATCTTGGCTTAAAGGAAAAGGTCAAGCTAGGCAATCAATTTGGAAGGCTCAGTTAGATTTTGCTTTAAAGGAGATCATGGGTTTCATAAATGAACACCTTTTGGGAATGGGTTCCATGGTGAAGGATTTTTGGGAGTGAGCTTTATGGTGAAGGCTTCTTGGTTTCAATTTCATGGCGAAGACTTCTTGGTTTGGGCTTCATAGTGAAGGCTTCTAGATTTGGGCATCATGGCAAAGGCTTTTGGTTTTAGGCTTCATAGTGAAGGCTTCTAAATTTGGGCTTCAAGGTAAAGGCTTCTAGTGTTGAGGATAGTTTTCTACAAGGGTGCTTTGGATGGCTAGCTTTGGCTCAGGTATGGTGCTATAAGTTTTGGTCACAAGGATACCATAGGCTCATAGATAAGGGTTTGCCCTTTGACATGGTTGCATCAGAATAGTTTGCAGGCTTTAAGAGGCTTTGATTCTCAAGGATTATCCTGTTTTGCCAATTTAATCTTTCAAAGATCATGAGATATTTGCCAAAAAGGCATAAGATGGGCCTTGACTAGTTTGAGTTCTTCTTAATCAACTTGAGGATGATAGGCTTTGAGAGATATGCCTTGAGTTCTATTGATATGCCTTGAGTTCTGTTTTTGCCAAGGAAACTGAATTCAAAGATTATGAGTCTTGAGAGACTTGGGATTTTTGGTTCTGCCCATGATGAGATTTTGCTAAAAAAAAAAAAGGGTGGTATGTGACTTGAGCTTGAAATGGTGATATGATTTACAAATGAGGCTTGGGATGGAAAAGTTTAGGAATGGTTTGAAGGTAAGCTGAAACTTTTGAAAAGAATCATGGAGGTTGAATGGCTTTGCTTTTAATAGCATAAATCATGGAAAAGAGCGAATCAAGCTTTTCTGGTTGTTTGAGGTTGAAGAGACTCTTGGAGTGACACTTAATTGATTTGACTTGATGACACACTGACTGCACTAGCTAAAACAAAGAGCCCTTAGGAATGGCTAAAGAGCTAATGGAGGAAGACAACTTAGGGATCATGGTCCCAAATGAGAGATAGGGATGTAATGGACTGGAGATATGTATTAACTCTTTGAACTAAGTGATGGGATGGACTGACAACAAATGATGACATTCTAGGAATACATGGCCCTATTATAAGATAAGGGCATAGAAGACAGCATAACTTTAAAGAATGAGCCTTTGATGAGGAAGGATGACTTTGGAGACCTGAGACCAAACAGATTAATAATTTAACAACTTTGAACATGAGGGAAGGTGACTTGGATGAGCTCTCTCTCTCTCTCTCTCTCTCTCTCTCATCTTTTTTTTTTTTTTTTAGCTCTAACTTTTGTCTAAGCTACCCTTTCAGATTTTCAACTTAGCGAGCTTAGATTAATGAAATTTGGGAGAAAGCATTCCACCATGACTTGCTATTTTTCTTCATGTCGCGAGGCTTTGATCTTTGAATTTTGGGTTTGATAGGGGTCTTCTTTGAACTTGTCACCCCTTATTGAGGTGCATCATTTGATTACCTAATTGTGCAATAGGTAATTACATTAACTTACTCCTTGTGCTTCAATTATTTGATGAGAGATCCTTCTTTGTTTAGGAACTTGTGAAGCATTTATTGATTCAAGAGAATGAGGACACCCCACATTTTGATCTATTCTAATTGTGGTGGATTTAATCTTTACCCCTTTTTTCTTCATTTTCTTTTCTTTTTTTTTTTTAAGCTCATCCGTGTCAGACTCAATCAAGGAAAATAAGAAAGTTAATGCATAAATAATGAAAAGAAAACATAGATGAATTACTATAAAGGAAACTTTATTATAAAATAACAAAAAAAAGGGACTGATACGGTTGACAAAATAAAATAAAATGATAGACTTAGACTCAACCTTTTAGGCTTAGGCTTAAACTCAGACTTAGATTTGGATTTCAACCTTAGACAGGTCAAATTAGCTAGGCTTGAACTCCTCCATGTTATGCTACTCAAGGTTGAATTAAGGTCTTGGGTCTTACTTTAGAGGGATGATATCTCCACTATCAATCAGATCCTGGATTCTATGGTTCAAAGCTTTACATGCATTGGTTTGGTGCCTTGCTCCTTGATGATATTCACAATAATCATTGGGGTGGTAGCTCTTTGGTAAGGGATTAGGAGGGACTCTTGGTTCCAAGGGTTTTACCATTCTTGCCTTCAAAGCCTTCTTATAAACTGTTGCTAATGGATCTCCCAAATCTATGAAAGCCCTTCGTTGAGATTTCAAGGGTCACCTACTAGTCATGCTAGTTACCTCTATACTCTCTCGCTCGATATTAACAAGGGGAGTATAGGTGTCCATATTCTTCTATTCAGTAAAAGTAAGGGGAGTGGAGGTGTTGCTCTTCTTGCACCCTTTTTCCATTGTGAGGGTTTGCTCTAGTGCATCAATGTTGAGATTTAAAGGTCTTTTGATAGCAAAAGAGGTGGGGTTTTCCTTGCTTTGAAAAGGATTCAAAGAAGAGGCAAGGTCAGTATCTAAGACTGATGGCATAGCTGAGGCTAGAATGGCATTGGTGTTTGAGATTGAAGATGTAAAATTATGGGTCATGTTAATGGTAGGTGCAGCATTGATGGGTTTAGCTTGGTTCAACATTCCTCTCACTTCATTGATGATAAGTTGGCATTGGAAACTCAAGGTATTAGCAAAAGTAGAAGTAAGATGGATTAAGGCATTATTAAAACTGGATTATTGGCTAGCTAAAGACTGATTGAAATTGGCTCGTTGAGCGTCTAGGGCGGAGATGAGAATAGCTTGAAGGTTCCCTTCTTACCTCTTGAGTAGGTTGGTTAGAGCTTCCATGTCAGTCAAGCTTGCCATCGGTACCTTTAAAACTAAGTCAAAGAATAAGGTAAGTGCTTGGAAAAGAAGCAATGAGATGGGCATGCACACTTTGAGGAAAAAGTCTCCCATTGATGTTATAAGTTGACTGCATTTGGGTATTTGATGATATCCTAATGTTGCACAGGTCAAGGTCTCAAGCTTAAGGTATCAAGTTTAACCAAAGGTATTGGACTTAAGATAGTGTATTGGGCCAAATGTATTGAGCTTAAGGTATTGTGCCAGGGCCAAAGGTATTGGGCATAAGATAGTGTGTTGGGCCAAAGGTATTGGGTTTAGGGTATTACGTTGGGCCAAGGGAATTGAGCTTAAGGTAGCGTGTTGGGCCAAGGGCAGTGTGTTGAGCCAAAGGTATTGGGCTTAGGGTAGGCTTATAGGCATTTGTCAATCTAGGGGTAACGGATTGGTTTTAAAGGTAATGGGCCAAGGATGTTGGGCTTATAGACAATGGTGTCTTATGGCTAGGTTTGCAAAGGAGGGTAGAGATTTTTTTTTATGTTAAAGTTTAGGGTAAGGACATTTTGGGAAAGGTTAAGGTAGCAATGCTTAAGGTTAAAGGTGTTTGAGGCCAAGGCTAAGGAAATGAGGTTTTAGGTTTAGGGCTAGGGTATTGGTGTTTAGTTTAAAGGCTAAGGTAACGAGGTAAGGTTTAGGGTGATGGCTTATGGTTTATGGGATAGGGTTTAGGGTGATGGCTTAAGGTTTGTGGGGGCAAAGGTGAATGAGATAGAGGTGAGAATGTTTATGGGGAGGTGTTTGAAGGGAGGTAAGAATGTTTGACCCTTCTTTGGTTCAAGGTTCGATCTAGACTTGAGATGAATGCATGTTTTGTTTATACAATATGGATGCATGATATGCATGAGGAAAACATTTCATAAGAGTGCAAAGATTATGGTATTTAACACCTAAGGTCAAGATCTATGTTCATTGCATGAAAGGGTAAGGGTGGCTTTGTACAAGGTACCAGTCACACTAAAGTAGCGATATACCTAACCACATGTGAGTCAAGGAGCCTCGCGTGGGTCCAATAGTACGTGAATACTCGTTACACCTTTGAAATGATCAAGGGATTCATCATGGGGTGGATGATTTCACTATCGGTGAATAGACCCAAGAAGGGTTGCCCACTCGATGTTACTTTCTATCTTTTTTTTTCCTAAGAAACTAGGGTTTTGGACAAGGAGCCCAATATAGTGATGCATGAAAAACTACTTTGTACTTAAAAGAACAACTTTTTATTTTACCAAAAGTAGTCCACTTTTATCTTTTATTTTGAAAAAGATTTTGAAGTCCCTAGTGGAGTTGTGAACTGTGAGGCCTTGCCCGAGCACCCAGTTCTATCCACTAAAGAGGAATCGAAAATGCCTATTTGGGAGAAACATCACGATTCGAACTCGCTATGAGTTCAGAAAATTGTATTTTGTAAGTTGTAATTTGCAAAAGGAGTCACCACTTTAATTTTGTTTATTTTAGTTGGAAAAATTAAAGGAAAAACCCAATTTGATTGACTCTAAAATTATACCATTTATCCCAAGAAAAAGCACTAGTTCTCGAATGACCAAAGAGGGCTTGGGGACTAGGTTTTGGTTAAAACAATACAAAAAAATTAGTTTGGCTTAAATGCAAAATAGTTTTTATAAAAAGAAGTTTTTATGTATGCATAAGTAGATATAATATGATGCATGAAACAAATATTACTCGTGAAATGCATGGCAATATGAAATAATGACATTTACAAAATGCAAAAAGATAAGGGAGAAACTACTTAAAACTATTACAAGTCAAAATATCAAAATCAAGGGATCTTTCCTCTAGCCCTTATAAGTTCTAGGAAAAGTACACATTCCCCAAATGTAATTTAAACAACCAAAGTAAAAATAATAATAAAACAATTATAATAAAAAGAACTAAAATTTTGACTTTAATTTAAGAAAAACAATTTAAATCCTAAGCTATGTGAAGAAGGTGATAGAGAGAAAAAGCTATTAATTTTAGCGGAGTTGAATGCCTTAGAGACGGCAAGCCTGCATATCCCTTTGAATGGAAATCAAACCCCACACAGTTCTTCCTTCTTGCGAAGGAGGGGTTTTTAAGTCATAGCCTTTGTTATCATGTTTTGATTGATTTTAAAGGGTTTAGGGATTTGTTAGTTAGGTTAGATTTTAATTAGCAAAAATTAGATCTTTTCATATTTAGACCTTGAAATCCAAAAGGAAAAGGAAAGAACTTTTACCTTTGGCTTTCGTCGGTAAGGAACATAGGGAGCGAGCTTGGCACCGGATCTAAGTTTCACCTTAACTTAGGGATAACACGAGCACTCCTTCTGGAAGAAGGACTCTTGAATAACGTGAACTCTTCTTGGAGGGACTTGGATCACACCTTTGCTTGAGTACCACAAATTCCTGTTTGAAAGAAATAACTTGAATTGCACCTTTATTAGGAAGCTTAAGAATAGAACTTGAGGTGATTGAGAGGCTTGTGAATGGGCTTTTGAGATGATTGGGAAGCTTATTAATAAGGTGTTATGTGATGGAGGAGGTTTTGGAATGAGATTTTAGAGATTTGGAGGTTTAGAAAGAGGGTTTTGATGATTGGAAAGCTTAGGAATAGGGTTTAGAAAGCTTTAATGAGAGAATATAAGAATATAATTGTCTATCCAAGTTGTTAGGAGGTGCCAAGTATTTATAGGGGTGTGTAGAGGCTTAAAAGGGTGATTTTTCGATGTGGGATTCTGTCAGGATGGGTAGTGGTAACTGGCTAATGCTTGCGATAATAGCAAAAGGCTTTGCGGTAACTGTAAGGCTAGCTGTAGTAGCTAATTGGCTACCATAGGGGCCCCTACTGTAACTGCAGAGGAGGCTGCAGTAACTGCAACCGGCTACGAGTTGCCGCAATTGGCCCGCAGGTTGCCGCAGCTCATTTTTCAGCCCGTTCTCACCCATTTTTAATTCGATTTAAGCCCAGTTTGATTCTATGGGTTCTTAATCAAGTGCTAATCATCTAAAGGTATAAGTTTCTAGAAATTTATTTTTCAATGGGGCACTGCCCCCTTCACCCCTGCCCGCTAACCGGCTAGCGGGACTGCCGTATGCGTAGCGCACGAATCTTAGCAAGTGTCAAGCTGCAGTCGAATCCTAAGGATGCAAATTTGAAGGTTCACAACTGGTACCCTCTTTGATTGGAGATCCTTCGCCTTTTCTCCTTTTTTCCTTCATTAATTGTGCCATTGACTGTATCTCAACATAAATACAAACAGAATGTGTTAGATGTGTTAAGGGATACATGTAAATCTACAAATTCAAAAAGCAGTCATTTGGAAAATACTAGTAGAGGGATCATTAGCTTTACACCTCCACTTAACCCTCATTGTAAGATCAGCAAAAAAAAATCACTCAGGAGTTTTGAACCTGAGATAGATCCCAGACCCCTCAAAAATTTCATTTTCTCCTCTTCTCATATAAACAAAGTGGATAATTGGTTAAAAGGAATTATTATAGGACTATCTACCTAAGAGTTTGGAAGTTCACACTAACCATTTTTATGGGTTATTATGAAGAACTTATATTTCCAATTCTTTATAGAGGAAGGAAGGGCAAAAAATTTCTTCTCACTTTAGAAGCTAAAGTGGTCGAACCTTTTCTTAGCAACCAAAGGGTATAACTCTCTTTCAACTCCACTGGTGATCTCAGAATTTCATCTACTAAAATCTTCAACCCCACTAACACATTCTAGGAATTGGGTTGCACCTGACAAATAGGAATTTGATACTCCTTTAGTACATTAATATATAATTTTGGCATAGGAAATCTAAGACCTGATTCTAGATCATCTAGATAGACCATTTTATCTAGATTGCCTAAGGGTTGTTTAACACAGGGTCCCAGGTTTGGGTAGCCTAAGATTGTAATTAGCTAGTATTTTATACTGGATCCTAACTGACTCCAACTGTACATCCACCATTTCACTAGCGAACACTTCGACTCCTTTCCTGGACTTAGGTTTTTGGATTTCTTTTAGTGGATCAATTGATTTTAGTTTTTTGGTTGGTAGTTCGAAGGAGAAAGCCTTTTTCCCAAGATGTTTTCATTTATAAGTTTCATGTTCTACCATGATGGGCATATGAGGTGGGTTTACTATTCGTAGAGGTGGGACAGTCTCATATATATAAACCCTATTAGGTGAAGGGGTGCAAGAATGATTGGATGTACTACTGTCATCATCTAGGGTTTCTATAGACTAGTTTTGTGAATCCTTGAGATCGCTCATCTTAATATTTGGGAGAAGGGTAATGCAAGAATAATAACAATAAGAGAATAATAGAAGATTAAGTCAAAGAAACTTACTGTAGCAAAGATCTAAGGTTGAGATGAGTTACTTCGAATAGAAAAAAGAGACTAACCACCAACATTTTGCAGGAAAAGTATGGGTCTTCAAGCAACCAAAAGCTTTAACAACAAGAGAAGAAATTGAAATGGAGAAAGGAGTATAGAGTAGAAGCCAAGAGAAGTAAAATGATGAACAAAGCAAAGGACCATTTATATATAGTGGTGTGGAAACCGATGAGTTTCCAAAATATTCCCCTAGACATGTGGCGGACTCTGGAAAAGAGACTCTGTAGCTATCATTTTTTTCAAAATTCAAATAGAGGGAAAATTCATACCTAAGTTACCCATTCAAACTCTGATATCTTCCATGGATCATTGGTTCAGAAAGATAAAAGCAAGATCTGAATCCTAAGTCTTTGACTCAATACTTGTGGGGGACATGTGATACATATCGAATAAAGTAGTTCTACCCCACGCGAGCTGAAGATCACCTACCAAATCTTTGTATGCTTGTTTGGTGGTTCTGCTAGACATAAATCGCTGATCAGGCCTTAGATCCTTACACGAAGCACATTCTCCATGTTCTCCAAATGATCCGTGGTAAGTCCCACATTCTCCACTTCTATATTTTTAGGCAGCATGTACTGTCCATCAACTGCACACTTAGTGCTCTAAGATTTCAGGGGCTTGACTCCAAAAGAGACTCCTATAAATACTTTTTATATTCTCCTGACACAAGTTATGCATTCTAAGCTCACAAAAACCATATATTTCTCAATTAAAGCATATACTAACTTAAGCATCGGAGTACTCACTCAGATAGATTGCATGGGCACTCTATCTTTTTATCTTACAAGTTTGAACAATTAGGGTACTCAGTGAGAGATTGGATTTGGTTCTGCTCACATCACTAACCATAACCTGAAATCTTAAATTCTAAACCTATAATAACAATAAATAAATATATAAATAAGTTGTTATATGGAACTTCTAAAGTTGAGATCTCTTATAGATATTGGACATTGAGTGAGCAATTGATTAGTTCTCAATGAACATAATCTTTGAGATTACAACACATTTCTTAATCCTAATTAGTTTGATTATGCTAGCTAAAATAACAAAGTCAATAAAGAAATAGAGAAAAACTAAGTAATAATTAAAATAAAAAGTTTTAAATCAAGTTGACAATGCCACAATGGTATTGAGAAAAACTAATTTCAACATTAACAAGGTTGATTTCAACATTGTTAAGGTTGAGCTCAACCTTATCAACGTAAAACTCAACCTTATTCAATGATGAATAAAAACTGCATTGTTTTATTTAAGTTGTATTAAATAATAACAAAGGCTAAGCTTAGGGCGTCTATAAATGTTTTAATAAAATAATAATAATATAATAATTATAACCTTAATAATAATAATAATAATGATAATAATTACTACAAGTATCATACATGGCTAGCTGGCATGCATTGTTTAAAACTAAAATTTAACCCTCATTCAAAGTTTTGCCACCACCAGAAAGAAAAAGTCTTCCATTTTTGTTCTATTTTCTCTATTAACTAAACTAACTCTCCTTGTTCTCTCCTCACTTCTCACTATCTATAACCCTAATCCTAAATCACTCAAAAATCTACCAGAGAAATTCTTTCTAGAAATATCAACTCCATAAAAGTTTTCTTTGTTAAGTGTTAACTTTCCTCTTTTCCTTTTTCAATCATCCTGTATTATATATTTGATACAGTTGAAGATTGTTACAATCAAAGGAATCAAAAAAGGGACAATCCAAAAAAGATAATAAAGATTTAAAGGGTAATTTCAAGTAAGAAACTAAGAGAATATAATTTTTTCAACTTTGAGAAGGTTGAACTCAACCTTAACAACATTGAACTCAACTTTGTTAAATTAGGATTTTGGATAAATTGGTAATGCTGAAAATAGGATCATTAGAAGAAATTATATTTTACACATCAGCTATTTTTTTTTTAAAACTTTTTACTATTTATGTATAAATAAATAGGAGCAATGCATATCATATAGCCATACACTCATGATCAACCATAGCAAAGCTAGCAGTGTCAATCTCAGTCTCAAATTCTTATTTCACACACACTTATAGAGTCTTACTGATTTTCTTCCTTCTTTGTATATAAATGGAATCCAGTTCGTCAATATCCATGAAATCCATGTTTAAAAGAGGACATGGAGGTGGCAAAAGCCATTGCTATATGAATGAAAGTTTGATTAAATTTAGGAATCAGTGGTGTAAATGTGGTAGAAAGGCTATGATTAAGATATCAGTCTAGAAGAATCCTAATAAATTGTATTTCATTGTGATAGTTGTGGTTTTTATAGATTTTGGGAGCTTGAAATAGATGAAATTTAATGTATCAAAACTAGTTGCTTTTATTATAAACATGCAAAATGAAAAGGTCAATGAATGTAGAAGGCATGGAAGTGTCAAAACTAGTAGTTGTTTGATTGTTCTATTATGTTTAATAATGTTGTTTTAACATTTCTAAGTGTCAAAGTGTTTAGTTTTAATTGTAATGTATTTTTATTATGAAATGGAATATTTTTATTGTAAAGTTGAATTTGAATTTATTGTGGTTGAATTCAACCTTATAATGGCTGAGTTCGACCTTATTATGGTTGAGTTTAATTCTAGAAAATTTTTCAATTCTAGAAAGAAAAAAAAAAGCACTAGTTGACTTGCACAAAGGTGGGAAAGATATAAAAGTCATAGTACATTGAGTTTTCCTTCTAGGGACAAAAGATTGACTACCTGGACTTTTGACTAGTTAGCTTCTAGGGATGCATTAGTTAAAATGATAATCAGAGATGAGTTATCATTTAGATTTATAGAGAGACCTGAATTTAAAAAATTTATGGCAACCATTTGTCCAAAGTTTGTCATTCCATCTAGATACACTATAGCTAGAGACTGTTATAGATTGTTTATAAGTGAAAAGAAGAAATTGAAAGAATTCATTGCTAGCAATTGTCAAAGAGTTTCTTTGACAACTAAGACATGGACAAGTATTCAAAACTTTTCCTATTTGTACTTAACTACACATTTTATTAACAAAGAATGGAATTTGCAAAGAAAAATTTTGAATTTTTGTGTCATTTATGAGGGAGTGAATATTGGGAATGCAGTTGAATTTTGCATAGAAGAGTGGGGATTAGTAAAGTCGTGTGCATTACTTTTGATAATGTGTGAAGCAATGACACTATTGTCCTTATGCTGAAAAAATTATTGAAAAAAGATGCATTTGTTTTGGGTGGGGAAACATTTCTTATGAGATGTTGTGCTCACATCCTTCAATTGATTGTGAAGGATGGAATGGAATATTTTAGGAAGGCAATTTCTAGAATTAGGGATGTGATAGTATACATTAGGAGATGCCCACAAAGAAAGGACCTCTTTAGAAAGTGTTGTGACAAGCTTCAAATCAATAGTAAAGCATCATTGTATTTAAATTGTCCAATAAGGTGGAATTCCACCTATCACATGTATATCAGGTAGCCTCTCAAAAGATGCAAGATATAGATCATAGGTTAATAATTGAGTTTAAGGAGGAGTTGCCTAATGATATGGACAATGTAAAGAGAATTACTAGATTTCTAAAAAGATTTTATCATATTACATGCAAAATATCTAGCACTTTGTATTCTACATCTGAAATTCTTAAAATAATTAGAGAACTAAAGTTGTATGTCAATAGTTTAGGATATGATCTTGCTACTATAGGAAAGCACATTAGAGCCAAATTTGACAAATACTAGGGTATTTTAGGTAATGAATGTTATGATATTTGTTGTAGTGGTATTAGATTCTAGGCATAAAATGGAGTACCTAAGTGTCAAGTACACTGAATATTATGATGAGATGGAGGTAGCAAATCTTATATCTATGATTAAAAGCACTTTGAATGAGATGATTAATGAGTACAAAGAAAATATTGATATCCTAGGATCTAGCACATTAACTTCTGTTACTCATATTACACTTGAGGGCAACATAGATGATATTGACCCATATTTCATTTAAAAAGCAAGGCATAGTAATATGGTTGACAAATTTGAACTAGATATATTTTTGGAGGAAAGGGAGGAACCATCTATCAAAGAATTCAACCTCCTAAGATGGTGAAAAATAAATGCAGTGAGGTTCCATTTGTTGTCTAAGGTTGCAAGGGATGTGTTTACTATACAATGTATAACTATGATAAGTAAGTTAGCATTTAGCACTAGTGGGAGGACTTTAGACTAATTTAGGAACTCTTTGACTGCTACAATTGTTGAGGTACTCATTTGCTGTCAAGGTTGGCTAAGAGACAGTAATCAACCTATTAGTCTCGAAGAAACTCTCTCAGAAGTTTAAAATTGGAAAGATTGTACAAATTTTCAAGCTTTTAAACTTGTAAATTTCATTTAATTTTTTTAATTTTTGCACAATACATATACTTTGCATGTGTTTTAAAAGAACCAGAAATAATGTAGAGTGTACTTCTAAGAACTAAGGTTGATATTTGATTTAAAAGATGAAATATATGAGTTTAGTATTTAATATTCATTTCTATTTCATTGATATTGATATTGATATATTTGTAAAAAAAAAAAATCAATTTGAATTCAACCATAATCATATCAAATTTGACATTATTAATATTGAATTCAACTTCATTCATCGTTGAATTTGACCTTACTAACATTGAATTCGACCTTATTTAAGTTGAGTTCAACCTTATTATGGTTAAGTTCAATTTTAATGAAGTTGTGACTTTGTGCTTTATGTTGCTCTTGGTGATTTAGTTGCTACTTTTTTATAGCTTTGTGCTAGGCTGGTCTGCTGGTCTCTTACTATTGAGATCTCTTATTCGCATGCCTGCCTACCTGTTGCTTCCTACCTACCTACTGTTTCATGATTGATTGCATTTTGTTGCTGTTTTAAACCTAATCTTGATTGTCTAATGTCCATATGGCCATTATCTGCCTTCATATGTAGGCTCTTATTGAGTCAAAGAGTGGGTACAATTTTGGGTTTTCAGTTGATATTTTGATTGTTTATCTAGTCTTCATCTATGCAGCAATACGATGGCAATCAATGTAATATTTTCATCAAATCTTTCCAATGAATTGAATTATTGAACAATTGAATATTGAAATATATTATTAAACAATGATATACTATGATATGTGTTAATTGTAATTTGTCAGCATAAGATCTGTTATATAACATATTGTACTGTAAATTTGTAATAAGTGGTTGCTAGTTAGTTGTATAGTATGTATTATGTAATAATATAATCCTATTCATTCAAGTCTTCTATAATATGTGTTTTTTTTTTTTTTTTTTTTGCTCATTAATAAGTTTAATTAAAATTTGATTCCTACTTAATAAGGTTGAATTGACCTTATTAAGGTCAAATTTAACCTTATTAATATCGAATCCAACCTTAATAAAATCGGTTTTAACTGTAGTAAAGTCGAATTCAACATTATTAAAGATGAATTCGAACTTAATAAAGTTGTGTTTAACTTATTAAAGTTGAAAGTTGTTAAATAAAAAATAGTTTAAAGAAATTAATTTATTTTTTAAATTAACATAAGGTCTGTTATATAACATATATTATAAATTTGTAATAAATAGTTACTAGTTAGTTATATAGTGTATATTATATAATAATATAGTATTATTCATTCAAGTATTCTATAATAATTTTTTTTTATGTATTTTGCATAAAACTCATTAATAAGTTTAATTAAAAGTTGAATTCATCCTTAATAAAATTGAATTTGACCTTATTAAGATCGAATTTAACTTTATTAATGTTGAATCCAACCTTAGTAAAATCGATTTCAACTGTAATAAAATTGAATTCAACCTTGTTAAGGAGGAATTCAACCTTAATAAAGTTGTATTCAACTTATTAAAGTTGAAAGTTGTTATATATATATAAAAAAAAAAAAAAAAAAGTTTAAAAGAATTAATTTGAATTTAAAATTATTCAAAATTTAGATTAAAAAAATTATCTAAATCTCGATTTCATTTAAATTATGAAATGAACCACACCCCTTTGGAAAACAAAGACCTCTTTAGGCAATGAAACAGACTTGACTATTGGTATTTCAATAATTATTGAAACGTCTATCCATTGAAAAATAAAAAATTCAAATTTTGATTATAAATACGCCACATATGTCTTGTATTCTCACACTCTTCTTCTTCATCTTCTGAAAATTTACAAAGAAAACTTTTGAGAAAATGGCCAAAGAAATTCTCAATTATCCAATCAAACTCAGTGATTGGTTGCACTGTCATTCCATAGAAAGCTTAGAGATAATGTATTTGAAGACAAAAGACTTTTATGGTGAACTGAGAATTGAAGTCAAGGAGAATATAAGGAAGAAAATGTCAGATATCTTGGATCAGTATGTCAGGAACAAGATTCTAAAATCTTATGCGTATATGAAATTTTTTTGGAAGTCATAGGAGAAAGGAAAGCAGCTTAGAATGATGATACCTGTGCCCCTCCTACAATAAGAAGTGATGATGCTTATGCTTGCCCTTACTCAAAAAATTAAAAAAAAAAAAAAAACACATTTTTATTTTTAATTTTATATTTAGTATTTTATATTTTATAATATAGATATAATTTTATTAAGTGTAATATATATATATATATATATATATATATATATATATATATATATATATATATATAAGCCAACGAAAAAAATTTGGCAAAAAAAAGTTAATACCAATGTAAAATTTGATTAATATTTATAATATTTAGTTTTTTATATTTTTTATTTTATTTTATCTTATAATTATTTGCATTATACAAATTAATAAGAACACTACAATAAATAAAGTAGAATTCAACCTTAATAAAGTTAATTTCAATTTTAATAAGGTTAAATTCGACTTTAACACATTAAATTCATCTTTAATAATGTTTAAATCAATCTTAATAAAAACAAATTCAATATTAATAAGATTAAATTCAACTTTAATAAGGCAATATACTAGAAATCCCGAGTCCTAAATTAAATTATCCCAAACCGTTATACCCAAATACTCGAACCGTCTTGTCCCAAATTAATAGTACAAATCAAAATCGATCCTCTATATTTACAAATCAGAACCAATTCCTTCATTTTTTTTTTTTTTTAATTCTCAAGTTGTAGTTTGGTCCAGGAATTTTCAAATCCCTGCCTTTACTCAAACTACACACACCTCTAATATTATGTATAAATTATCAAAAAAAAAAGGATATTAAATATAATTTTATCAATTAAAAATTACAAATAACTCTCTGACCAACCCTTACAATTTTTGCTTTGTCAATAATGCTATCTAGTCATCGTATTTCACAAAATACATTGCAAGTTTTTTCTTTCCTCTCCTAACTTTATGAGTTGGAAAAAAAATGGTACTTTTCCAGTCCAAAACATTAACAAGGACAAACATTAATATCAAATTTTTAGTACTTTTATATCAACAATTTTTCATGAAAGAATTAATAACGACAAAAAAAAATACAATCATTTTTTTATTTATTAATCTATATTACCTATAATTGTATATCAACAGAATATTAGATGTAAAAAATATCTTCAAGCTGTTAAATTAAAAAAGGTTTGAAAAATAAAATAAAATAACCCCTAGATGTTCATATTCCTAAGATGGTCCTTATCTGATCTGGAGGATGCCTTACCAATGATTTGGGTTCTGAATAGCCATTCTTGGGATCCATTACTGCTGTGTAAATACTCTCATAAGCTTGAGAAAGAGACTTGGCTAATTGAATACATGCTTCAGAACGCAATTTTGGAACCTGTATCTGCTCAAATTCAGGAAGGGAACTCTCACTTCCTAAAATAAGTCCGAAGAAACCCCTCAGAGACTCTGAAATAGAGGCTGGAGAAGTTTCTTCAATCTCTGCCAGTGGGCGAGCTTCATTGCCAAGAGAATTATGAAAGAAAGACATCTTTTCTGATAAGCCACATCTTCTTAGAATAGCATCAACTTCTTTTGCCACAAGAGCATGCATGTGCTTTTCTATCATTGCTCCAAGTTTCTTTACATATTCAGCAGCAACCTCGTGCACAGATAATGGCTGTTGGATGGCACACAGGCAGTTGATCAGGAATATGTTGGAAGGTGTTTCATTATTCTGCATGGATCAATGATATTAGCTAATGCTAAAGCCATTTAAAAGATTGGAGAACTGATTCCATAAACAAGCAAAATAATAACATCTTGGACCTTTCAATCATCAGAAATTATTTTTGGACAAACTATCCCCTGCAGTTATCATAACAGAATTACATGTAACCATCCAACCGATGGGTGGATGTGCCTGTCACCAAGGAAGGAGATGAGAATATGCTCCTTGCTTGCCTCAGCTATTACCGACAATACCTTGAGATTATGACATGGATGGCTTGTGACAGCCTCATTATACACAACCACAGTTGAATATAGGAATGAGATATGGTACAGAGGTCCCAGGAGTTAAGAACAAACAGCAATTAAAGACACCAGGAAAAGACATAATCATTACCCAGTAGACCTTAATGCAAGAAATGGAATCATCTCCTGAATACCATTTTATAGGACAGTAAGGTAACAACACAAAATGCGTTCACGAAATAACATCACTTGCATGGAAATAGTATGCAATAGCTTAACGATTTTAAAGTATGCAAGACAATATCATAAGTGAAATCATACACAACAAAGAATATAGTCGTGCTCAATGCCAGTCTGACAGACTTGATTATAGCATGTCTATAAAAGGTGTGCACAATTTATAGTTGGGACGTTCACTAGCTTTAACAGTTGACGTTGAAAATTGATTTGATGTTTATTAAGCAGGAAAATGGCTGGATTTTATTCCAAGAAGCAGGGGCATTTTTCCTATTTTCAGCTTTTCTAGAACAGGCTAATTGGATGTCTTTGGGATTTATTTTTATTCTGGGTCCATGATGATTTAGCAAAACATACTCTAGTTTTCCATGAAAATCCAAATCCTTAATCATGACAAATTCTAGGACTAGGAGTCCAATGTTTCAAAGCAAAAAAATCCATATTTATGATGCTTTATAATCAATTTCAGTAAATAACATTCCAGCCATTTCTTTTACTGTATGATGTAATATAACTTAGGTGTGATACCTAAGGAAGTTCAACTTTAAAGCCAAAACTTATATTTTTACAGTGCATATGATTGTTCACAGTGCCAGACCCGCACAGAAACAACCCCCAAATTGCTACTTTGCTCAATAATAATTTATTAAGCCTTCCATAAAGAAGCTCCAGTTGGAATAGCCCTTAAGCATTCAAAGCCTCAAAAAATTCATAGAAGCATGTCAACGCATCTATTGAGAGGGAAAAGAAGTGATCCTCCAGGATTGGCAAAGGTGGTTGAAGTTAGCTTGATATATTCATAAATGAAATATAAAAGAGATAAATATAAACCTGAGAGGAAAGGGCACCACTGCTATTTGACAGAAGTGCATCAATTGATGATTTATTAACTTGCCCAGGGTCCAAACTGATTCTTCTTCTTGGTAAATGACCAGCACCCTTGGACTTATGTGCCTCTGCAGCTTTCTCACACATCTGCAATTAAATTTTGCATTGGATGTTACATAGTGCAAAGAGGTTATCAAACTATCAAATTAGTCCCAAGAGTTCAACCCAGCAGTCAAGGCCTCGAGGGGGAAAAGAGATTTACACAAGAATACTCCATTTTAAGTCCTTTATAATATAATTAATCATTCTAAGATAACACTTAAAACATAAGTTTTATGTTAAAGATATAATTAGAGGACAATCCATTCAAATAAAATTAGTAAACATCAAACCCTAAGAGTTCACTCCTTTGACAAGTATCTTTACTCCCCACATTGTTAATCATGGTTTGATTTCTGGAGTCAGACATTTCCTCCTCTGTGAATCCCCCAATCCTTGCGCCCATCTTTAAAAAACTAAAGAAAAAATATTGGGATAAGTACAAAAAAGTATCATGTGATTTAACCTGTTTTCACTTGAGTTTATGGAATTTTTTTATCACAAAGAGAGGCATGTGCTTCATGCCATTAGCACTTAGAGGTCCACAGCCCTAACTCCATCAGTGCCTGCTGACGTGGCACATGTGGACCCCACTTTTATTATTTTTTCTGACTGTATGTGCCACATGAATTAATGAACACCATGTGGCATTCATTAAGCCACGTGGATAAATGAATAATAAAAAAAAAAATTCTTTCATGGGCCAAAACGGTTTTACAGAAAATTAAAAGCCATTGTTTGTTTTGTTTTGTGATTTCATGGCTTTCATCGCTCCCGTTCTCATACCTTCCTAGCAATGGGCTCATCCTTGATAATATCAAAATTATACATGGCCATCAAAAAACAGAAAGGAAAAAATATGAATTTCACATTTTTTATTCTCATTAAACAAACAAATGATTCAAAATTGATGCTAAAATAATTACAAATGCACATGCATGACATAATTTGAAATTTGAATTCTAAAATTTAATTTAATTTAATTTCCTTATTTGTCTGCAGTGGCTTTTGGCAAAACAGGATCCATGAAGTAATGAATTTTGGAATAACGGCATTTGATTTTCTGAATCTGTGTATGTCAGAGAAGAAGAAGATACAGAGATAGAAGATGGAGGTGACGAAGGTCTCTCTCTCTCTCTCTCTCTCTCTCTAGTGTGCTGATGAAAATGTCAATTGATCTTGATTACTCCAAGATTTGCCAAGAATTCAACTTTCTTCAATCAAGATTCAAACCCTGCTATTGGTTTACTTTTGATTGCAGAGACTTTACTACTGTTTTGGGACTTCATATTTTAACTTTGTGGGTTTGATTTTGAGTAGGAAAAAAGGAATAATTGTCTCTTCTGACATTGCAGTTAAGGCGTTTGAGAAAATCACAATGAGAGCGATTTTTGTTATGGCTATAGATTTTCATATTATTATTATATTAGATCTCTTCTTCTTCTTTGCCCTCCTCTGATCTTTCAAAATTTTCTACACGATGGATCTCCATTTTTAGAGATCTAGATCGCACCAAGGCATTTTGGAGCACAAAAGAACCGCGATTCAGATCGTGGTACAAAGGGGGAGGGAGCGAATTAGGTAACTATGGTCAAACCACATGGTTTCTTTTTGTACTTATCTAAAAAAATTATAATAATGTTAACAAGAAGAAAAGTCATCAAGAACTTTTTCTTTTTTCACAAAAAAAATATACAAACTTTCAAAATAAAAAAGAAATCTCAGTCAATTATATGGGTTTAGAGAAGTATTTGAGGAAAAAAAAAAAAAAGATCCAATAATCAATAACAACAAATTGGACAACTCAGAAATTGTCCACCCAACTTAAGGATTGGACAAATTATTCAGTAACATAAAAGAAAATGAAAGATCTTGTAGAAGAAAGATAACGATAGAAAAATTAGTTTTAATCAGACCAAAAAGGCAGACATGTTAGAAAGCTGGAAACCAGTGTTGATTGGAGTTGGCTACGAGAGTTGTAACTATCATTTGAGTTATAAGAATAGTTGTATTCTTCCCTCTGAAAACAAAAGGAAAAAAGAATATATGTACTCCATTTTGTTCTACAAGATTAAATAGTATATATAGTTGTAGTCAATTGTAATCAGCCTGTGAATGAATTATAAAAATGTTATTTTCTTATAAACTCCTCTTTCTATCTCTTGTTCTTTTTCCTATTCCCTACTTTCCATTTCTTCTCAATGAAATATACATTAAAAACCTTGTTTCTTCCAAAGTGAATGGCATTGTTCTTGACCTTTTATGAAATATACACTTTAGTCCTTCCACTATGCTTGAATCCCTCACAATTTAATTGAAATAGCACATTAATCCCTCACCTTTTAATCTTTTAAGTAGTAAGAAGAAGTTTCATTTAAAAATCCAGATAATAAGAGCGTGCTCACCATCATTGCCAATTTTGGTTTTATTTAAAATCTTTTCCATAAATGCTTTTTGAAGCAAGCTATAAAAATAAAAAATAAGAATGCCAAAATTCTTTGTTTCTTTGATTTTTTTTTTTTCCAAGGACACTACTCACACTAGTTACCCCTCTATCTTCCGCATTGCCTACAAATCAACAAAACGCCACTACTTTTAAACTATTTTTACAATGTATTCATAAATATTTTTTTCTATTCATAACCTAATCATAAATCTTTCTTCTATTCATGCTTTTTCTTTTTATTGTGCTAGATGAATGCTAGCCAAATCCAAGGGCATGAGACCATTAGCAACAAGGAAAAAAATCACTATTGGCATTCATCAAGAAGCTCTGAAATGATTTTAAAGATTAGAATAAAGTTTTCTCTTCAATCTTCATAATTATAATTAGGATAAAGTACTATAGCACCTTGAGGTTTGTCCTAATTAGCACTTCAGTCCTTACTATAATACTATTTGAAAATTAACACTTTTAGTCCCTAACTAAATTTAAATGAAGAAATGCAAAATGGTAAGAGATTAAAAGTATTTTATGATATAGTAATTCATTTAACTTAAGTTAAAAAAATGTAAAATTTTGAGAAATTAAAGTATTTCATACTAAAAATGTTTCGATATAAAATATTTTTAAAGGATTAAAATACATTATATTTTCAAACTTGAGGATGAAAGTGCTATATAAATTAAAATATCATGAACTGAAGTTTTGTAAAAAGATATTTAGTTTTATATACAAGTGTTGTTCCCAATTATTGATTTCATTGTGTGAGTAGATTATGATATGGGAATGCTCAATGAACACCGGTGGAGTTTTATGAGGTGGGTACAGACAGATGGAAAGATAAGATTGAAGATAAAACCCAAAAAACAAAAGGGAGAGGATAGAAATGTTTTTCAAGGACCCATAACCAAAAGGCGAAATAAATTTTTTGTTTTGAGAAATCCAAAAACTTGTAGTAATACCACATGAGCCCAAGTTGTTCAAAGTGAAAAATCAAGGACTGCCATGTATGACATTTTTAATGAAAAGATAAAAGCATAAGAAGTCAAGGATCATGTAATTTAACTTTGCAACAGTGAGGACTCAATCCTATATTTTGCTAAACAAGTCCTTATTTACCCTAAAGAAAAAGTAAACTTCATATTAAAAATTTAGTCATTTCATGTAACAAATTTTCAACAGAAAATATCAAGTATAACTAAACTTCATATCATTTTTGAAAACATGCAGCTGGTTCCAGTCAACCAAGAGTAATGCAATTTTACAATAATCAGCAGAAGCAAGCATACCTGAATGATAGGATCAAGTATAGCAGTTATTACTGGATCAAAGTCAAGCTTTTCCCCTGAAGCAGGAACCATCATGCTGCCATGGGTCTCAATTATTTCCAGTAGAACAGAGACTCCTTCCCTCACTGCTTCTGGTGGAGAAAGATCAGCAGCAACAAGGGGAGGATAACGTAAAAGCTTCTCCCCCCGACTTTTCAGAATGTCAAAAAATGTTTTCTGAGCAGCATCCCTGAGCGTCCAAAGCATAATACAGAGAGCTGTATTCCTCCCAAGCAAATCTGACATCTGCATCACAATCATCAAAAAGGCAAAAACATTTAAATTAAAGAAGGGATAATAACACCAAAAAAGCTCATGCTTTGTCTTAATTTCTCTGAGCGCTTGACCGTTTATTTTTTGCATTTACATGCTTAAGCACACAGTAATGAAGCTTAGCATTCCATGAGTTTTTATAAAGAAAAAACAAAACATAGTTTTTCACATCTTTCCATAGTTATTCACGTCTTTCCTTTTCTTTCTCTTTCTCTCTTTCCTCTCCTCTCCCTACTACCCTTTCTGCTGCAGACATTCTAGGCAGCCATTCCAGCAACCAAATGCACTTTATTAGAAATTGTTAGTTTATCTAAGCAATTGATTGCAAAAAATTGAAGTTCAAGTAACCAAATAGAAATCAGGTCAAATTGTGAAAATTTGAGTACCGCTCATGTGATTATAATAATAAAAAATAAAAAAAAAATAAAAAAAAAAGCAGGGTCTAGTTGTGTGAAGTTTAACTCACAGTGTAGCTGTAAAATTCCAGGGTATTACTGAGTTTATATGCAATTATAAGACTAGACTGTGACTGCAAAACTTGTTCAACTCTAACTTTAAAAGGCCGGCAAACTCCTTCAAAAATTCTATCCAAAACAAATGTCAAGTCAGATTCTGTCTTTCCAGAACCGTTCTCTAAACTCTTGGACAATCTATTTGCAGTGGATCCAACATCTAGCACAGCATCTGGATCAAGTAACACAAGAACAAGTTCTCGTTCGGATGCCAAGGCCTGCATGTGAGGCAACAAAGGATTCTTGATATATGACAAGAAAAAACTAACAAAGGTATATCAGAAAACAATAAAGAAAACCAACATAAAAAGATTTCAAATCAAACCTGATGTAGCCATCCTAGCATGTCACCCACATAACGTAATGGATCATGTGCATGAACCTCTATTGGTCTAGGCAGTCCACCAGGACCTCCACGTGTAAGAGCAGTTATAAATCTTCTAAACAACGCATTGTGCCTCATGTTTGCTACCTGTATGGTCAGCACAGAGAGGTCTTATGATATATTACTAGAAAAATGAAAAAAAAAAATGCTAGCTTTTATGGTGTTATTCAGCTTGGTCACACAACATGGGAATCACCTCTTCAGCACAATATTTGAAAAGGAGAGGCCTCTCTTTGAGGCAGTGGACTGCCGTTTTTAGAAGTTCACCAACTTCAGGATTATCAGCATCACCCAATTTCCTACACTCTGCCTGAACCCACCTAGATA
This sequence comes from Reutealis trisperma, assembly GCA_947687605.1. Lineage (NCBI taxonomy): Eukaryota > Viridiplantae > Streptophyta > Magnoliopsida > Malpighiales > Euphorbiaceae > Reutealis > Reutealis trisperma. The sequence continues at coordinate 10,326 of CANTUT010001715.1, read as the reverse complement.
TCAAGTAAAATAATATCTTTACAAACAACAATCAAATGGACTTGCACAAGATATAGAACTTTAAAGAACAGTAAAGGTCCTGAATCCAAAACAAGCTGACTTGATTATTGTCTATTAATTTCATAGAGGGGGGGGAGAGGGGAAGCCTAGAACGAAATGCATTTCTCAAAACTGCTACTATCTAGGAAAGCAGCCACTAATAGCTCCCTCAGTGAGCCTTTAGCTTTCTCCTACTTCATAGACAGAGCAAAAAACATCAAACTGATGAAAAACCAATATTTACAACCTATGTCTCTGATATAGTGTTTGAAATATATAAGGGACAAAATTCATGATCCAGCTGTCATTGATCCTAAAGAGAACAATTTGTAACGTATACAAACCATGGACAATGAGAACAGTCACATGATAATACAATCTTATTCTTATCCAGTATAACGCAGTGGAAAGGTTGTGGACAATTAGATCTCAACAATTAGGGCTAGAATAGAGTAGTGATTGTAGTTGGAACAAGAAAATAATTAAGGTTTAAAGAAAACCTGTGATTTGAAATTCTGAATTGAATTAATAATAATACAAAACTATTTGTCTAATAAAGATTTATTTATACTAATTAGGATAAATCGTAACCCTAGACTAAAAAGAACCTAATATCAAAATCATAGATTTAAATCGCAGTAGTGGTCAATTTCGCGGTTGCAGTAATGTGGTCATCGCGGCCATAACATAACAGTAATGCCCAACTGCAATGCAATTTTTCCACAAAAAATTGCAAAATGAAAAATGTTTACATAAATCACTAAATCTAAGAGTTATAACTAATTAATAAGCATAATACTCGATAAATAAAGACTCAACATATATAATTTTTTATCAAAATTAATAATTCAGTATAATAAGTAGTGTTACTACTGCATAAAATAAAGTTTAGGATATAGTTATTACCTTATTAATACCAGAAGGAGTGGCTAGGAGGATCTACAGTATTATTTTTAGGATATAGTTATTACCTTATTAATACCAGAAGGAGTGCCAAGGAGGATCTACAGTATTATTTCCATATGGAGAAATTGAGGAATTATTGGAAAGAGAATAGGACATGGATGCTAGTTCTTAGGCATGGCCAAAAAAAAAAAAAATCCAAATGCATGTGAAATTTGCAGCCAAATAAAAGATATTCTGCACCCCCGCACCCCACCTAGGGGTGAGCAAAACCGAACCGAAACCGAAAAACCGAACCGATTAGTTCGGTTCGGTTTTTTTATAAATATAGTTCGGTTCGGTTAATATTTTATAAAACCGAAGTGAATTTCGGTTCGGTTCGGTTTTAACCATAAGAAGTTCGGTTATAACCGAACCGACCGAAATTATATTACTTTATATAAAATATTTCAAATTTATGTATAATTAGTAAAATATAAGGTAAAAAATAAGATTATTCTCTAACCCTTTCTCTTTCTCATATCCTTTAGCCGGCCCTAGAATTATTATTTGAGATATAATGATTATTAGTTCTATTAAATTCATTGTAGGAGTAGGGAGAATTTGCTCTAATGGATGAATTTATTAATAATGATTTATATTTTTATTATAATTTTTTAAATAAAATTAAAAATAATTTTATTTTCCTCTTTAAAGTGATAATCTATGATAAATGGATAATTTAAATTTTCTATATCCTTAATAAAAGCTGCAAAATTAAAATTTACATTAATTTTGTCTTAAATCCATGAAAAAGCCCAACTACCAGGCCCAACAGCCCAAACTGATGGACCAAACTGAACCGAAATTTTTCGGTTCGGTTCAATTTGGTTTTTATTAAAAGTTCGGTTCGGTTCGGTTTAAGAAAAAATTAAGTTCGGTAGTTCGGTTATTTCGGTTCGGTTCGGTTTTGAACCGAACCGACCATTTGCACAGTCCTAACCCCACCCCCTCAAAATTAAAGTAACGGCTGTTACCTTACAAAATAACTGTCGTCACTGTTAAGTAACGGCCATTACGACCATTAAGCCTGGCAATTTTTTTCTGCCCATCAAAAAATAAGTGTAAGTGTAATGGATGTCAAAAAATCCGTTACATAGCGGCTATTACATAAAATCTATGATCTAAATAGGAACTAATATTAATTAAAAGACTTATTTAACAAGAAACCTAAATAAACATGGAAAAGAGACCTAAAACAAACTAAACTAGGAAAACTAAATAAAATTCTAAATTTAAAAATTAAACAAAAGTAATTCTTAAATCATATCTTCTTCTTTTTCCTCAACTGCATCATTCTCCCTTAGTTGGAAAAAACTCCTCAAGTTTTGTAGTGCCGAAGAATCAACTGAAGTACTAAATCAATGGCATGATCAATATCCTTAGAGGTGGCAAATTGTTTATTTATCTAAATGGATTATTTTTAAATAGACTTATTTACACTAACTAGGATAAATCCAAATCCAGGACTGAAAAAGAACCTAATATCTAAATAGGAACCTAAATACTAATCAAAAGACTTATTTAATAAGAAACCTAAATAAACATGGAACAGACCTAAAACAAACTAAACTAGGGAAACTAAATAAATTCCTAACTTAAAAATTAAACAAAAGTAATTCTTCGTATCTTCTTCTTTTTCTTCAACTGCATCACAGTACCATTTATGATTTATCAGTCCAAAACTGTTAAGCTTGCTCTTGTTGAAATGACCAAATGGTACATAAACCAAACTTTCCTCTTTTTTTTTTTTTTTCCAGGAATTTGCAAACCATAATTAAAAAAAAAAAAAAAAAAAAAAAAAAAAAAAAAAGGATAAAGTGGGAGAGGGAGGGGACTTTTACATGATTGAATTAAATTTTAGACTATAAAGAAGCTTCACCTGCATAGGCGCTCATAAGCTCCTTCTTGGTACACTGCCATCATATCCATCAGCTCCAAACCAGCACGCTGTGAAAGAGCCCTCGAGTCAATTATGCTCATTACTACAGTTCTTTAGAAAATAATAAAAGCAAAGGGAAGGAAATGAAATGAAAAAGAAAACAAATCAACATAAGCATGAAAGCAAATAGTTCTCAAACAAAACATCCCAAGTCAGACTAACAGCTTACTAAATCCAAGCACCACGTTTTCCAATAGACTGTTATGCCAAAAATAAATAAATAACATTAGTGCTAAAATTTTACCTACAATCTCAAAACTTGCACCTAGATATACCAAGTTCACGTGGAATAATGTAAGCTACAAGTTACCAAGTCTACTTAAAAGGCTTTTACAGTTAACACTAAATATAGAATAATGTTTCTAGGCACTTCATTAATCTATGAACAGCAAGCCCATAAGACCCAAAGTTCGAAAAATTCAAGGATATTTTCTGGAGATGCACCCATGTGTAAATAATGCACCCTGCATAGTCTTTGGCAATGTCCCATCCCTACGACAAATTTTTTAGGGTCACCTAAGTGTTCACCTAAGTCAACTGAGGGACTTCTGTTTTCTTTATCTCACTTCATATGTTGGTTTAAATACAACCATTGGATTTTGTATTTTATGCCTAAGATTTGCGTTTAATCATCAAATGGTACTCTATGTCAAAAAATATAAGGCCAATTACTTGGAATCAATTGTTAGAAAAGGTGATATCACAATAAAATATGGAGCCCCAAACTCAAACTGGCATTTCCTCTCTTCTTTCTTGGCACCTGGCTATCTAGAGCTACAGTCAACATAATTGGTTCTATGTCTCCATTAGAGACTAAAGATGAATGATATGGAACTAATGTAAGCTCCATCTGCTCTGCCGAATATACTTCCCATACTGCATTTATAGTGCTTGGGGCGCATAGGAAATTTAATCAAGAACATATTCTGGTCAAAGAGAAACTTGACTTCCATTTAAAAAAATAGGTAGTATACAAATTCAGAAAAAGGGAATCAGGTTACAAAAGCACCACATAAGCATATACTCATTAGTCTGCCAACTATGCTGGCCAGAGCTGCCACCAGTCACTAGAAACCATCATAATTTGGCCTAATTTTTTGAATTCTCTCTCTTACCAGTGTACAAATGGAAAAATGTTCAGTTTTTATAGGTTCAAATATTATCAAGTCTTTTTCATAGAAAAAAAGTTAATATGTTCCAATGTAATCCAAACAATATAAAATATTTTAAGTTGATTTTTTACCATCACAGAAAAATAGCAAAAATTATTCAATTTATCAGAAAATGCTTTGATGCAAAAAACGAAATCCCAAAACAAGTTTCATTCTGTTAAAAAATATAGAGTCATCAGGAGAAGAATGTGAAAGACTTCTTCGCATTCTGTGCTCTCTTTTCTGATAATAAATAGGGTGATGGATTTTCCTAAAGAACACATAGAGAGGTAAAATCCAATAGCATGTCAAATAACCAATGAAAACAAAGCATACTTCACCAAAAACATCTATGTTCTTCCTACCTGGTGATGTGTCCTTAGTAGTATTTTGCAATTGGCATGAATTTCTTGAACATGAGAAAGTGCCTTGAAGAAATTTTCATTTAGGTCTTCATCCCTCAATGAATTTATCTACAAATTGGAGACACAAAAGAAGTAAATGTAAAGAGAAAATGTTACAAGTTTAATTGATAATACTATAGAAAAATGGAAGGTAAATCAAACTTAAACCTCTTCATTAGACAGCTGATAATCACGAAGGAAGCAAGACACAATCTCTTGCCTTTGTGTGGTAATCTCAAGTTCCTGTTTAAGCCTCTCAGTGGTGCTAATGATATCTCCTGTGCTAGCACTGCAACTGTTCAAAGCCTTTGCAATTCTAAGAAAATAGAAAATAAATAAATTTCATCTTCTCCAGGTTATATACCAATACTGGAATCAAGCAGTCTATTAAAAAATTTGCAAACTATCCAAGGCAAAGTTCTGAAAACAAAACCCAAAGGCTCCATTTGGAAAAATTCATTTGAAAGAATTCAATTCAATTATTCCAAAGATTATGTACATAAATAATGAATCCAATTTATTTTATTTTCTTAATTACATCTATATGTTGAAATTTTAGGAGATAATAATATATTTGTATAATTAAATAATAAATCAAATCTTAATTAAACTAAATTTTTGCAAAATGACATGATTTCTATTTAATTTGAAATTATTTCTTTTTTATGCTAAAAGAACTGAATTATATAAAATAACTCTTTCCGAACATGAAAATTAATAGAAAAGAACTCATTTGAATTAAATTCTTGCAAAATCTGAGTTTTCAAACTAGGGGACAAAGGATATATCATGAATACAAAGAACAAGAGTATAACATCATAAATAGATCAATGATACTAGAAATAAAC
>CANTUT010001714.1:37500-40904 GCA_947687605.1 Reutealis trisperma | reverse complement strand
TCCTCTATTCAATCCTTTTCCTTCTTCTTGTTGCTGGATATCTCGTTCGTACACATCTTCTCTTTGTTTCCCGAGCCTATAGTGAGTTACAGACAGAGTTCGAAAAGGTCAAATCTTTGATGATTCCATCATACATGATTGAGTTGCGAAAACTTCTGGATAGGTATCCTACATCTGAACTGAATTCTTTCTGGTTAAAGAATCTCTTTCTAGTTGCTCTGGAACAATTAGGAGATTTTCTAGAAGAAATGCGGGGTTCTGCTTCTGGCGGCAACATGCTATGGGGTGGTGGTCCCGCTTATGGGGTTAAATCAATACGTTCTAAGAAGAAATTTTTGAATATCAATCTCATCGATCTCATAAGTATCATACCAAATCCCATCAATCGAATCACTTTTTCGAGAAATACGAGACATCTAAGTCATACAAGTAAAGAGATTTATTCATTGATAAGAAAAAGAAAAAACGTGAACGGTGATTGGATTGATGATAAAATAGAATCCTTGGTCGCGAACAGTGATTCGATTGATGATAAAGAAAGAGAATTCTTGGTTCAGTTCTCCACCTTAACGACAGAAAAAAGGATTGATCAAATTTTATTGAGTCTGACTCATAGTGATCATTTATCAAAGAATGACTCTGGTTATCAAATGATTGAAGAGCCGGGAGCAATTTATTTACGATACTTAGTTGACATTCATAAAAAGTATCTAATGAATTATGAGTTCAATACACCCTGTTTAGCAGAAAGACGGATATTCCTTGCTTATTATCAGACAACCACTTATTCACAAACCTCGTGTGGGGTAAATAGTTTTCATTTCCCATCTCATGGAAAACCCTTTTCGCTCCGCTTAGCCCTATCCCCCTCTAGGGGTATTTTAGTGATAGGTTCTATAGGAACTGGACGATCCTATTTGGTCAAATACCTAGCGACAAACTCCTATCTTCCTTTCATTACAGTATTTCTGAACAAGTTCCTGGATAACAAGCCTAAGGGCTTTCTTATTGATGATAGTGACGATATTGATGATAGTGACGATATTGATGCTAGTGACGATATTGATGATAGTGACGATATCGACCATGACTTTGATACGGAGCTGGAGTTTCTAACTAGGATGAATGCGCTAACTATGGATATGATGCCGGAAATAGACCGATTTTATATCACCCTTCAATTCGAATTAGCAAAAGCAATGTCTCCTTGCATAATATGGATTCCAAACATTCATGATCTGGATGTGAATGAGTCGAATTACTTATCCCTCGGTCTATTAGTGAACTATCTCTCCAGGGATTGTGAAAGATGTTCCACTAGAAATATTCTTGTTATTGCTTCGACTCATATTCCCCAAAAAGTGGATCCCGCTCTAATAGCTCCGAATAAATTAAATACATGCATTAAGATACGAAGGCTTCTTATTCCACAACAACGAAAGCACTTTTTTACTCTTTCATATACTAGGGGATTTCACTTGGAAAAGAAAATGTTCCATACTAATGGATTCGGGTCCATAACCATGGGTTCCAATGTACGAGATCTTGTAGCACTTACCAATGAGGCCCTATCGATTAGTATTACACAGAAGAAATCAATTATAGACACTAATATAATTAGATCTGCTCTTCATAGACAAACTTGGGATTTGCGATCCCAGGTAAGATCGGTTCAGGATCATGGGATCCTTTTCTATCAGATAGGAAGGGCTGTTGCACAAAATGTATTTCTAAGTAATTGCCCCATAGATCCTATATCTATCTATATGAAGAAGAAATCATGTAACGAAGGGGATTCTTATTTGTACAAATGGTACTTCGAACTTGGAACGAGCATGAAGAAATTAACGATACTTCTTTATCTTTTGAGTTGTTCTGCCGGATCGGTTGCTCAAGACCTTTGGTCTCTACCCGGACCCGATGAAAAAAATGGGATCACTTATTATGGACTTGTTGAGAATGATTCTGATCTAGTTCATGGCCTATTAGAAGTAGAAGGCGCTCTGGTGGGATCCTCACGTACAGAAAAAGATTGCAGTCAGTTTGATAATGATCGAGTGACATTGCTTCTTCGGCCCGAACCAAAGAGTCCCTTAGATATGATGCAAAATGGATCTTGTTCTATCCTTGATCAGAGATTTCTCTATGAAAAATACGAATCGGAGTTTGAAGAAGGGGAAGGAGAAGAAGTCCTTGACCCGCAACAGATAGAGGAGGATTTATTCAATCACATAGTTTGGGCTCCTAGAATATGGCGCCCTTGGGGTTTTCTATTTGATTGTATCGAAAGGCCCAATGAATTGGGATTTCCCTATTGGGCCAGGTCATTTCGGGGCAAGCGGATCATTTATGATGAAGAGGATGAGCTTCAAGAGAATGATTCGGAGTTCTTGCAGAGTGGAACCATGCAGTACCAGATACGAGATAGATCTTCCAAAGAACAAGGCTTTTTTCGAATAAGCCAATTCATTTGGGACCCTGCAGATCCACTCTTTTTCCTATTCAAAGATCAGCCCTTTGTCTCTGTGTTTTCACATCGAGAATTCTTTGCAGATGAAGAGATGTCAAAGGGGCTTCTTACTTCCCAAACAGATCCTCCTACATCTATATATAAACGCTGGTTTATCAAGAATACGCAAGAAAAGCACTTCGAATTGTTGATTCATCGCCAGAGATGGCTTAGAACCAATAGTTCATTATCTAATGGATTTTTCCGTTCTAATACTCTATCCGAGAGTTATCAGTATTTATCAAATCGGTTCCTATCTAATGGAACGCTATTGGATCAAATGACAAAGGCATTGTTGAGAAAAAGATGGCTTTTCCCGGATGAAATGAAAATTGGATTCATGTAATAGGAGAAAGGTTTCCCATTCCTTAGCCTGAAAGATATGTGGCCATGAAATAGGGATTAAGTGGAACAGAATTGACTGGGTGGTAGAGTCGTGGAAACACCTGTTTCTTCCATATTTTGGACATGGAACAATATGTTACTGCTGAAACATGGAAGAATTGAAATCTTAGATCAAAACACTATGTATGGATGGTATGAACTGCCTAAACAAGAATTCTTGAACAGCGAGCAACCAGAACTATTCTATTACTCACTACATCAAAAAAATTTCCATTAATGAAAGATGTAAATCCATTGGAAAATAAAGAATACGTATGTCGGATGAAATGGCGGTTGTTGCTATCTGCTCCAATAACGAATCATTGGTTTAACTGAATAACTAAATGAATAACTAAATAAAATAGATAGACCCTTCTCTTCGTCTCAGGTCGATGGATCTTCTCAATTGGAGGATCCCCTATATGGATAATACACATTCCAGTTGACCGGGCCTAATTCTAATTGTTTTGTTCCGAAGCAAAGATATCCACGGGGCGGTTCGTCCTATTCA
>CANTUT010001714.1:2500-20000 GCA_947687605.1 Reutealis trisperma | reverse complement strand
AATTCATACCAATCCACCGAATCATTTTGATTTTGGTGCAAAAGGTTTAAAGACGGAGTTAACAGTTTTGACAATATATCCAACTTCATTCCTTCTTGATTGACTTGATTAACTTGATTGAATTGATTGAAAGGAATTCCTACGGCTCCAATAAACAAAGTAAATAGTACCAAAACTAGCATAGGAAATAACATAGTATTATCCGATTCATGGGGATAGGAAAAAACCCTTTTATTATTAAAATTTTTAATAGTAATAAAAGGCCATGTCATATTTCTTACATTACCATCAATTTTGTATGTGTTCTTCCAAAAAAAAGAAGCCCTTTCATTATTATTCATTTTTAATAAAGGTAATAAACGCAATTTTTTGTTAAGCATTTTTGATTCTTCTTTACCCCATAAAGATATTGAATAAAATGAACTGTTTTTGTAATTTTGAAAATGAACATTTAAATGTCCTTCAAAAGTAAGTAAATAAACCCGAAACATATAAAATGCAGTTAATCCGGCTGTGAAACAAGCTATTATTGCGAAAATAGGTGAATACAACCAACTATCATTAAGAATTTCATCTTTGGACCAAAAACAAGCGAAAGGTGGAATACCACAAAGAGAAAGCGTTCCTAATAAAAAAGCAGTTTTTGTAATTGGAATATTTTTTGTTAAACCACCCATCAGAACCATATTTTGACTCTTATCTGGCGAATACCCAACAATAGCTTCCATTGAATGAATAATGGATCCAGACCCTAAAAACAACAATGCTTTCGAATAGGCATGAGTAATCAAATGAAATAAAGCGACTCGATAAGACCCCATACCTAGGGCTAACATCATATAACCCAATTGAGACATTGTAGAATAGGCTAAACTTCTCTTAATATCTTTTTGAGCAAGAGCTAAAGTAGCTCCTAAAAATACTGTTATTATACCTATCAAAGCAATTAGATTCATTATGTAAGGTATGACTACGAAAAGAGGAAAAAGTCGAGCTACAAGAAAAATTCCCGCCGATACCATAGTAGCAGCATGTATCAGAGCCGAAATAGGAGTAGGCCCTTCCATGGCATCCGGTAACCATACATGAAGAGGAAATTGCGCCGATTTCGCAATTGCGCCGGAAAATAATAGAAAGGCACACAAAGTAACAAATAAAAAATTAACCCGATTATTATAAACAAGGTTATTGAATATTTTAAACAAATCCCGAAATTCGAAACTGCCTGTTATCCAATAAAAACCTAAAATTCCTAATAATAAACCAAAATCCCCTACACGATTAGTTACAAACGCTTTTTGACAAGCATTCGATGCAATAGGTCGTGTGAACCAAAAACCTATTAATAGATAAGAACACATTCCAACCAATTCCCAAAAAATATAAATTTGTATCAAATTAGAGCTAGTAACTAATCCCAACATTGAAGTATTGAAAAAACTCATATAAGCAAAAAATCTCAAATAGCCTTGATCATGAGACATATAATTGTCACTATAAAAAAGAACCAAAATTCCAACTGCAGTAATTAATACTACCAAAATAGAAGTAAGTGGGTCAATCAAGTATCCGAACTCTAAAGAAAAATCGTTATTGATAGTCCATGACCATATACATTGATAAATAAAACTGCTATTTATTTGATGAATAGACAGAGCGATTGAAAAAATCATGACTATACTTAACAAAAAAATGCTGGGAAAAGCCCCCATACGACGAAGTTTTTTTGTTGCTACCGGAAAAAGTAGGAGTCCCACTCCTATTAACATAGGGACTGGGAATGTAACGAAAGATATGATCCATGAATATTGATATATTTGTTCCATAAAAAACTTTTTTAATTAATAATTAATTGTTTCTTGTTTCTGATTCATCGGCTCTTATATCTTTTTAATTTTAAATAAGTCAGTCAATATCAATAATAATAAAATAAAAATATGTAAAACTAAAATTGAATTTTCTATTCTTAATTATTCTTATTCTAAATTTTTCTTTTCCAAAATACTTCACATATTTAAATCAAAAAGTTAGAATTGGTCAAATAAAAATACTAGTGAAAAAAAAAAAAGACTTATTCTACAAAAAATTTTATTATTATTATTAATTTTATTATTATTAAATTAATTACTTATACTTATTATTAATTACATAATTACAAGGTTTTATATACATAACGAAAAGTAAAGGATTATAAAGTAATATTTTTTATTTTGATAGGGAATAATAAAAAAAAAAGAGGGTTTTACCAGATTTTTAGTGAATCCAATAAACTAAGTAATTTTTATTTTAATTCCTTTATTCAGAATCATTAACTACTGCATTTTGGAATGGATTTATTGTCTTTCATTATATTTGCAGAAAACACTATGATATTTGACACTTTTCCTTTACTAGGATAAAAAGAAAGAATTACTAAAAACTTTTTATTTAACAAATTAATTAATAGTCTCGTTCGAATTTGAAAATTGAATTTCAATTAGATATACTTTTTCTTCGAGTTTGACCAATTACTAGAAAAAGAAGTTAAAGTTTTTTTTTATTAGGATAAATAACAATTTTAGGATAAATAAAATTGAGATTCTTAAACTTTATTGATGTATTTTATTCCACGTATACATGGAATATAACGAAAAAAGACAAAAAAAAAGAAAGGGATAGGCTTCTTTTATGTTACGAATTTTTTGTTACGAAAAGAGGAAAATTTACAAACTAAATATATAGAATAAGGAAATATATAATAATATATAGTAAAGAACGGTTTTTTTTTAACAATAAATGTCTTTCACATCCAACTATAACAATAAAAAACTTCTTTATTTTTGAATGGCAGTTCCAAAAAAGCGTACTTCTATATCCAAAAAGCGTATTCGAAAAAATATTTGGAAAAAGAAGGGATATTGGGTAGTATTGAAGGCTTTTTCATTAGCGAAATCCCTTTCTACAGGTAATTCAAAAAGTTTTTTTGTGCGACAAATAAAAAATTAAAGGTTGGAATAATCTGATTTGACTTGACATGAGAAAAGGTCGAATTTTTTTTTATTATTGCTAATTTATGTTAGAATTTCTAATATAAAATATATAAAACTAAAATATATAATGATTTCCATTCTTTTTTTTTTTTTTATGTTTTGAACTAATCAATATTAAATTGAACTACTTTTGCTTTTTATCGTGTGTAGCATAAAGAATTCTTTTGTCTATTGAATTCTAAAAATGATACTTTTTTTGCAAACAAAAAAGAAAAAAAAAAGGTACAAAGTTTCACCGTTCTTTTTATTGTTAGGATCTTTTATCATGTTCAGGATGGGGATTATTATTTTCCCCATCGACTCATTTGTCACAATCACAATAAAAAATATTCATAAGTTTTATCTTTTTTATATTTATACTATTTGAATATATATAAAGCAGATCTTTGAATGATCTACTTTAATAATATGCTTGGACTTGAAAATGGATCAAGGTATATATTAAATTAGACAGGATTTTTTTTAGTACGGAGTAGAACTCAAAATTTTTTTTTGTTTGTTATGTCCAGATCAATACCTAATTGGGTTGTTAAATCCTAACACAAATTCTCTCCACAATAAACACCTAACCAATAAAATATTTTCATAAATCTCTTGACTGTAAAACCGTAATCAAAAAAAAAAAAATTCGATTTTTTTTTTTCATTATTAAATAAAATTTTCTTCATTAATTTGAATGTTTCCTAAAAAATATTATATTGAATTGACTCCTTCAAACTCGACTATTAAATAACAATCGATTATTATGATTTCGAGCAAGCCGCTATGGTGAAATCGGTAGACACGCTGCTCTTAGGAAGCAGTGCTAGAGCATCTCGGTTCGAGTCCGAGTAGCGGCATAACTTCCTGTAATTTTCAAAAAGATACAATAAATCCTATAATGAATTCAATTCCTGATTTCAATCCCATATAATTAGAACCCCCCTTTTATTTATATTTAAAAAATTTTATGATATTTTCGACTTTAGAACATATATTAACTCATATATCTTTTTCGGTCGTGTCAATTGTAATTACAATTCATTTGATAACCTTATTAGTTGATGAATTCGTAGAACTATATGATTCGTCAGAAAAGGGCATGATAATTACTTTTTTCTGTATAACAGGATTATTAGTTACTCGTTGGATTTTGGGGGGCCATTTACCATTAAGTGATTTATATGAATCATTAATCTTTCTTTCATGGGCTTTTTCCATTATTCATATGGTTCCGTATTTTAAAAAACAAAAAAATTATTTAAGCGCAATAACCGCGCCAAGTACTTTTTTTACCCAAGGGTTTACTACTTCAGGTCTTTTAACTGACATGCATCACTCCGAAATCTTAGTGCCTGCTCTTCAATCCCAGTGGTTAATGATGCACGTAAGTATGATGATATTGGGCTATGCAGCTCTTTTGTGTGGATCATTATTATCAGTAGCATTTCTAGTAATCACATTTCGAAAAATCATAAGAATTGTTTATAAAACCAATAATTTATTAAATCATTCATTTTCCTTTAGTGAGATACAATATATGACAGAAAGAAAGAATGTTTTAAGACATATTTCTTTTCTTTCTTCTATTTCTAGGAATTATTACAAGTTTCAATTGATTCAACAATTAGATGACTGGGGTTATCGTATTATAAGTATAGGATTTATCTTTTTAACCATGGGTATTCTTTCGGGAGCAGTCTGGGCTAATGAAGCGTGGGGATCGTATTGGAATTGGGACCCAAAGGAAACTTGGGCATTTATTACGTGGACCATATTCGCGATTTATTTTCATACTCGAACAAATAAAAATTGGGAGGGTTTAAATTCCGCAATTGTTGCTTCTATCGGTTTTCTTATAATTTGGATATGTTATTTTGGCGTTAATCTATTAGGAATAGGATTGCATAGTTATGGTTCATTTATATTAACAATTAACATCTAATTTAGCAATTAACATTTAATTGCATTAAAGATTAAAGAAAGGGTCTGATGAATGCAACTTTATAGGACAGCAAAGCATATATACAAAAAAACTTCAGGTAAGCCGTTGAGAACCTTTTGAATCGCCATATTACTTGATTCAAAAAGTTCTCACAAATGCCAAAAAATTTTTGTTACAATTCATTTTTTTTAACTTAAATTTAAGAGACGAAAAAAGAAGTTTTTTTCGTTGTATAACATAACGATTTTTCTTTTTTAAAAATCATAGGATTTCTTTTTTGCTTTTTTGTTTTATTTAGAAAAACTATCTATAAAAATAATTAGATAGAATAGCTTCGACTCTGTCAATTGATAATGAGAAAACGAAATCCGGATAAATACCAATACCTATTACAGGCAGAAGGATAGCGATCGAAATAAATAACTCGCGCGGTCCAGAATCAAAAAAATAAGAGTTTGGGGCATTAAACAGCCTGTATCCATAGAACATCTGGCGTAACATAGATAATAAATAAATAGGAGTTAATATAATTCCAACTCCCATTACAAAAGTAATTAAAATTTTTGACATTAAAAGATATTTTTGGCCGGCAATTATTCCAAAAAAGACTATCAATTCCGCAAAAAAACCGCTCATGCCCGGTAATGCAAGGGAAGCTAGTGATAAGATACTGAATGTCGTGAATATTTTTGGCATTGGGGTAGCCATTCCGCCCATTTCGTCAAGATAAACACGACGTATTCTATCATAACCCGTTCCTGCCAAGAAAAAAAGTGCAGCGCCAATAAATCCATGTGATATGATTTGTAAAATAGCTCCGTTGAGTCCCATATCACTTATAGAGCAAATCCCTATAATTATGAAACCCATATGAGATACAGAAGAATAGGCTATTCTTTTTTTTAAATTTCGTTGGCCGGGAGATGTTGAAGCTGCATAGATTATTTGTATTACGCCTACTATTATCAACCAGGGAGAAAAGATAGAATGAGCGTGAGGTAATAATTCCATATTGATTCGAACCAACCCATATGCCCCCATTTTTAATAAGATTCCGGCTAGAAGCATACAAGTACTGTAATGCGCTTCCCCATGGGTGTCTGGTAACCATGTATGTAAGGGTATAATCGGCAATTTGACAGCAAAAGCAATAAGAAATCCAATATAGAAAAATATTTCTAGTGCCACAGGATATGATTGATTGACTGATGTTTCAAAATTGAATCTTGGTTCATTGGATCCATATAAAGCGATACCTAAAGCTCCCATTAATAAAAAAATGGAACCCCCTGCAGTATACAAAATAAACTTTGTAGCTGAATACAGACGTTTCTTTCCCCCCCACATCAATAGAAGTAGATAAACGGGAATTAATTCTAACTCCCACATGATAAAAAAAAGTAAAAGGTCTTGAGAAGAAAATAATCCTATTTGACCACTATACATTGCTAACATCAGAAAATGGAATAATCGGGAATCCCGAGTAATTGGCCGAGCCGCTAAAGTAGCTAAAGTGGTGATAAATCCTGTCAGTAAAATAGGTCCTAAAGAAAATCCATCTATTCCCAATCTCCAGTAAAAATCAAAAAATTTGATCCATTTATAATCTTCTGTTAATTGGATTAATGGATCGTCCAATTGGAAATAATAAGAGAACGCATAAGTCATTAAAAGGAGCTCTAAGACGCATATACCTGAGGTATACCACCTAATTACCTTATTTCCTTTATGAGGCAAAAGGAAAATTAAAAAACCCGCGGATATCGGAAAAACTACAAATGTTGTTAACCAAGGAAAAGAATTCGTGGTAAAGACAAGATACACTTGGACTAAAAAAACCCGTGCGCGAAAACATAATATATATATATATTTTATTATTTTTTCGAGTACGGGTTTTTGTCGGTAAACAAAAAATCAAATAGATTCAAGTGGGTTTTTCTGGAAAGTATCAATAAGCTAGACCCATGCTTCGAGTTGTTTCATGCCATAAATAAACTCGAACACTCAAGAAATCTGTCGGACAGGCGGATTCACATCTCTTACAACCCACGCAGTCCTCTGTTCTTGGAGCAGAAGCAATTTGCTTAGATTTACATCCATCCCAAGGTATCATTTCTAATACATCTGTGGGGCAGGCTCGGACACATTGAGTACACCCTATACATGTATCATAAATCTTTACTGAATGTGACATTGGATTTCTAATTTTTTAACGTCATAAAAATTCAATCTAGTAAATTTCTAAATGAATCATTATATATTTAGACACCAGACGAATCAATGATTTAGCAGAATTTTCTTATTTAATTCTGGATCGACTCATGAGATAGAGTAGAGCCAAGATACTTTCATTTCTTACGTTTTCACAAACATGATCCGTAAGTTACGTATCATACATGCCAACTCGAATTAATGGATATGAAAATTCTATTTTATATTATTAATACTACTTATTCAACAAATTCGATTGATTGATACGGGTTGATTTTCTGTTACGATAAATTGACGAAACAATAGCCAGTCCAATAGCTGCTTCAGCGGCTGCGATAGCTATAACAAAAATTGAAAAAATATTTCCTTTTAATTGACGACTATCAAAAAAATCAGAAAATGTTACAAAATTTATATTAACTGCATTCAGTATAAGTTCAAGACACATAAGGGCTCTAACCATATTTCGACTCGTGATCAACCCATAGATACCGATAGAAAATAAATAGGCACTCAAAACAAGTACATGTTCGAGCATCATTGACCAACTCCTTATAGTTTTCGATTTTTTTTTTCAATATGAACAACAATTCAACATCAACAGATTGGATTGACTAGAATAAGAATATCACAAGTACAGAACAAAGAAATATATGGATAATAAATCAAGTTTATACATAAATAAGCTTTAAATAGAATTGAAGAAAAATAGATGTAATAACATAAAGTGTAATTTGAATTGCGATTATTAATTCTAAAGATTTATTACTGACGAGCCACAGCAATCGCACCTATCAAAGCAACTAAAAGAATTATTGAAATGAATTCAAACGGAAGAAAAAAATCTGTTGATAAATGAATTCCAATTTGTTGACCATTACTTATCAAATCTTGTTCTATAATCTGATTTGTTCTTGTAGTCCAAATAATCCCGTACCATGACGTATCTGGAACAATAGTAATTAGTGAAACAAAAATGCTTGTACAAACTACGGAAGTAACCCCGTTTCCAACAGTCCAAAGATTCAAATTTTTGTAATATTCTGAACCATTCATGAACATCACGGCAAATAGAATTAAAACATTTATAGCTCCCACATAAATAAGGAGCTGTGCAGCAGCTACAAAATGAGAGTTTGATAAAATATAGAATAAAGATATACAAACAAGAACGAATCCCAACGAAAAGGCAGAATAAATTGGGTTGGTAAGTAATACCACTCCCAGACCTCCTAATATAAGACCTAATCCCAGAAAAACTAAAAGAAAATCATGTATTAGTCCAGGCAAATCCATTGCACGTAAAATAAGAGATAAAAACTTTTGAATTGTTTTTTCATGACCTTATTGACTTGAGCAGGAAAAACTTTTTTATAATAGGTTCTTAATTAAATTAAACCCTAAATGGGGTAAATTACTATAGGTACAGCTATTGTACTAATCTCATTCTTTCTCGAAAAAGGCATTATAAATCTAAATTTCATTTTCGAAAAAATTATGGATAGAATTACAGATATATTAATCTCATAGATTTTCAATCCAAATTTAGCCGCGATGCTATTCTCATCAATCAATCAAATCATTGTACTTTTTGTAGTTAGTGACCAAGAAAAATGAAAGAAATCCCATTTCATCCCTTTCGATCAAAACTAAATTTTAGTTTAAAAATTGTACTTTTTAATTAATCAAGGCGGTTTACCTATTTTTTTTTGGAGTTGAATTCAAAATTGTTCGAATTGTATAATCGTCAACTACTGGCGTTGGTAAACGACCTAAAGCAATTTGATTATAATTCAATTCGTGACGATCATAAGTAGAAAGTTCATATTCTTCAGTCATTGATAAACAATTTGTTGGACAATACTCAACACAGTTGCCACAAAATATACAGATTCCAAAATCAATACTGTAATTAAGCAACCCTTTCTTTCGAATGTCAGTTTCCAATTGCCAATTAACAACAGGTAGATCTATAGGACATACACGAACACATACTTCACAAGCAATGCATTTATCAAATTCAAAATGGATTCGACCGCGGAAACGCTCTGATGTGATTAATTTTTCATAAGGATATTGAATAGTTACAGGTAAACGGTTTGCATGGGATAAGGTAACTATGAAACTTTGACCAATGTACCTTGCAGCTCGTATGGTTTGTTGCCCATAATTCATGAACCCAGTTACCATGGGAAACATATCGTGAATATTTATGAATAATTTTATGTTTGTTTTTTTCTCTTGTTTGAAGACAAATCATGAATATAGAAAAAATATTCTTTTATTAATCTTTTATAGTGAAAGGAGTTGGAAAGAGGTTGTTAATAATAAATTACCGAGAGAAATAGGTAAAAGAAATTTCCATCCAAGATTTAAAAGTTGGTCCATTCTTAGTCTAGGTAAAGTCCATCTTGTTGAAATAGGAATGAACAAGAACAAATAAGTTTTAACCAATGTAATAAAGATACCAATTGTTGTTCCAAAAACTCCACCTATTTTATTATTTTCAAAAAGCGCAGGAACGAATATATACGGAATAGAAATATTCCAACCACCCAAGTAAAGAACTGTTACAAATAATGAAGAAACTAATAAGTTTACATAGGAAGCAATATAAAATAAACCAAATTTGATACCCGAATATTCGGTTTGATAACCTGCTACTAATTCTTCTTCTGCTTCTGGTAAATCAAAAGGTAATCTTTCGCATTCTGCTAGAGAAGAGATAAAAAAAATGATAAATCCTATAGGTTGACGCCACAAATTCCATCCCCCAAAACCAGATTTTGATTGTGCCTCAACTATATCAACTGTACTTGAACTGTTAGATAATTATAGTCGGTGATAACATCACTGTTCTCATCGCTATTACAGAACCGTACATGAGATTCTCATCTCATACGGCTCCTCGAAGGCTATAAATAAATAAATTTAAAGATCGTATTATTTATTTTGATATATTTGTAGAATAGATAGGATCAAAACCAAATCTATCGACGTTCCCAAATTCGAGCAATGAAATTCTATCTGTTATAATACTAAAAAAAAAGTACTTCTGAATTGATCTCATCCTTTACTTTAAAAATTTCAATTTTTCTTTCTTGAGTAATAACTTAAATCCTTCAATAAAATACTCTTAGTAAAAAGGAAAATATTCCTTGTAAAAATCCCAATAGATATTTCAACCTATCGTTTTCGATTACGAATTAGATATTTCGAATTATGACATGAATTCCATCTCTGTGAATATCGGTATAGGAAAAAAGAAGAAAAAAAGATTACTTTTTTCTATTGTAATTAGAGTCTTTTTTTTTTTCGTTCCTATTCTTCTTTCTGAATTCTTCTTTCTGAAAAAAAGAAAAGGGGATTCAAAAAGGAAAGGATTATTTCGTTCCTGATAGTTATTTCTTTAATCGGTGGGTAGGAGCATACTCTGGGTCGGAATCATGGGGAGTACTTCCTGATCATTTCTACCAACTTAAAGCCCCAATTAATATACTTTTATATTATGCCAAAATATCCTTTTAGATAATTTTAAAAATCTCTATTACTAATCCTTTGTGTATCTTGGTGTTCCTAACCATCCACTCATTTTTGCTCAATCACCCGTTAGCATTATGGTAATACATATAAATGATAGTGACAACTCAATGCGGTTGATCTTTTGAGCCCGCTTCAAGCCAGGATGACTAATCAACCAATATTGGGGCGAACGGTCTTTTTTTCTTATGTTTATTTCTGTTTTACTCTTGTACATAGGAAACGAGTCTCAATTTTTTACTGCAAATTTAGAAGTTGTTTTCTTTCACTCATATAACTATCCAATTTAGTTCATCAACCCCAATGATGAATAAAAAATGAAGATATCTATTCAATTCATTTCGCCTTCTTCCTAAAAAGAAAGGAATAGGGAAAAGTTTATGTTTCAACGAATCACACGTAGAGATATGGATAATACACAAAGAGTTAAAGGTATTTCATAACTAATTGATTGAGCAGCAGCTCGTAGACCACCTAAAAAGGAATATTTATTATTTGATCCATATCCTGACATAAGAAGTCCAACGGGAGCAATACTTGAAATGGCAATCCATAAAAAAACACCAATATTTAGATCAGTTAATACAAAGTGATAACCAAAAGGAATTACTGAATAGCTTAATAGAGTTGATATGACTGCTATGGATGGTCCGATATTGAATAAACGAGTATCCCCCCTAGATGGAAAAAGATTTTCTTTGAAAAGTAGTTTTGTTCCATCTGCTAGAGCTTGAAGAACTCCTAAAGGACCGGCATATTCAGGTCCAATACGTTGTTGTATCCCTGCAGCTATTTCTCTTTCTAACCATACAATTACTAGTATGCCTATCGTGATTCCCAATACAAGAGTCAAAATAGGGACAAACACCCATATAATTCCATAGACCTCGTTTAAGGATTCTAATCTAGAAAAAGAATTGATAGCTTGTACTTCTGTTGTATCAATTATCATTTCAACGGTCAACTTCTCCCATAATGATATCTATACTACCTAGTATTGTCATAATATCGGCCAATTTCATTCTTTTAACTAATTCAGGAAGAATTTGCAAATTGATAAAACCCGGCGGGCGAATTTTCCATCTCCAAGGAAACCCGCTCTGATCCCCTATCAGAAAAATTCCCAATTCTCCTTTTGGGGCTTCGACTCTCACATAAAGTTCTTGTTTCGGTAATTCAAAAGTAGGAGAAGTTTTTTTACTAATGAATCGATATTCGAAATCGTTCCATTCTGGACCCCTTTCTTTATCAAAACGTCGGATTTCTAAATTTTCATAGGGCCCCCCCGGAATTCCTTCCAGAGCCTGTTGAATAATTTTTATAGATTCCATCATTTCACCAATTCGGACTAAATAACGAGCTAATGAATCTCCTTCTTTTTGCCACTGGACTTCCCAATCAAATTCGTCGTAACACTCATAATGATCAACTTTACGAAGATCCCATTGTACTCCAGAAGCTCGTAGCATTGGTCCCGATAACCCCCAATTTATTGCTTCTTCTGTACCAAGAATACCTACTCCTTCAACTCGTTCTAAAAAAATAGGATTTCGCGTAATAAGTTTTTGATATTCAGCAACTCCTATTAAAAAAAAATCGCAAAAATCCAAACATTTATCTATCCAGCCATGAGGTAGATCAGCCGCTACCCCCCCGATACGAAAAAAATTATGCATCATTCTCATACCAGTGGCAGCTTCGAATAAATCATATACTAACTCTCTCTCTCTAAAAATATAGAAGAAAGGGGTCTGTGCCCCAATATCTGCCATAAAAGGGCCAAGCCATAACAAATGAGAAGCTATACGACTCAATTCCAACATAATTACTCTGATATAGCCAGCTCTTTTAGGTACTTGAATATTTCCTAACAGTTCTGGACCATTCACTGTTATTGCTTCGGTGAACATAGTAGCCAAATAATCCCAACGTGTTACATAGGGCAAATATTGTATAATTGTTCGATTTTCCGCAATTTTTTCCATTCCTCTGTGTAAATAACCTAATATTGGTTCACAGTCAACAACATCTTCGCCGTCTAGAGTAACGATGAGTCGAAGAACACCGTGCATTGATGGGTGATGGGGACCCATATTGACTATCATAAGGTCTTTTCGTGTAGCTGGTACATTCATAGGGATTTCCTCGATTTATTCTTCCATGAATTACGGAAAACAAAAAAAGTTCATCTCAAGATCTAATAAATCAAATAATTCAAAAAAATTCGTCAAATTAACGAGTTTTTGACTCCCGAATATCCAACCGGCTAATTAATTCTTTATAATGTATTCTATTTTTCTTTGCTAAATAAGACAGCAATCGTTGACGTTTTCCTAGAATTTTTCGCAAACCTCTCTGGGATAAATAGTCTTTTCTATGCAATTCCAAATGTGAAGTAAGTCTTCGTATCTTATTAGTGAAACTTACTATTTGAAATTCAACAGATCCCTTATTTTCGTCTTTTTTTTCTTGTGAAATAACGGAAATGAATGAATTTTTTACCATAAAATAAGTACCCCCTTTTTTTTTTAGTTTAAGATATTTTTTATTGATCAGTAATAATAGAAAATGGAAATAATAATATCAGTTCATTTTAATTTGGTATACACAAAAATCTTTCTTTGCTAGTAATTCAAAAATTTGTCAAATAAAATTTATCATTAATCAATCCAATTTTTTTTATTCGGTTATGTTATAGATATAAGGTTATGTTATAGATATAAAAAGGATGGTCTATTGTTTCGACTTACAAAAGAGAAAAAAAAATTCATTTCTAGATCTAATTGATACATGATTGAATTCCATGTACCAGAATGGAATATGGAGTGTAAAAGAATGACGTGTCCATCTCTTTGTTTTCATATACTAGATCAGATATCCTATGGGATATATGAAAAATGCACCCTTAACTAAAACTAAAATTTCAACCTTGGATATATATATATTCTTACCATACTGAAACGACTGGCATTGTTAGTATCGAACCAATAACGATTCATACAAGCTAAATCTTCTAGTCGAAAATTGGGCCAAAGAAAAAATTTGAATTTAATTAGTTTATTTTTATCTCTATCAAAATGTTTGCTTTTATCCAAAATGGAACCACTGTTATTACCATTGAAAATTTCTGTATTTATATAAATATCATTTTGATTTTTAAAATTGAAAGAAGTTAGAATTCTTAATTCTCTACGACGCTTAGGGGATAAAATATTTTCAGGAACAAGTAAATCATAATCTTTTTTGTCTCTATCTCCAATTAGACTTTGATGTCTTTCAATAGATTCGATAAATTTCTTTTTATCAACATAGATTTTTTCTCTGTATTTTTGATTAATTTGTTGTTTGTTCTTATGAACTAATAAGATACCTACCTTTTGATACAAAAAAAATTGGCTATCATTTTTTACTGACAGACGAAGAGGTTCGATAATTAATATCCCCTTTTTTATCAATTCTGTAAGAGTTAAATCTTTCTGAACCATCATAATACTCAGACTTATTTCTTGCCTTTGAATAGAAGATATAAGAATTTCTCGTGGATTTGTCAGTCTAAGCAGAAGACAATATACTTTGATATTATTGATTATTTTTTGATTTAAAGAACCGTTCCATCTTAATTGAAAACATAAATATCGTTTTAGGAAGAAATCAAGCTCTACTTCCGTATGACTTTTGTTTTGTTTTTTATTTCTATGTTTTTTCATATCTAATCCCATATAATCTTCTTCAATATCTTTTTCTTGATTTGCGAAAACTGATCCAAAGTCCATCTGGTCTTCGGATTCTTTTTCTTCGTGATTTCGATTCTCTAATTCAATGAATTTTTTTTCATTCGAGGATATAGATAGAAAAGGATTGCCATTTTTCTTCCCCTTGATTTTCTTATTTTTACTAATATTTTCATTTCGATGAAAATTGAAAAGAAGAAATTGGATGGGTATCACCCATGGTTTTATCTTATATGTGTTATAAAGTATCACAAATTTTTGAAAGAACCAAAGTTCAAAATTTGATATGAGACGATTTTGTATTTCTTCATTCATTCCCATCCAATCAAAAAGGTTTTTTTTTGGATTGGATGAATTGACTTCTTGATCTTGGTGAATTGTAAGAAAAAAGAGATTTTTCTTATCAATTTTATCAATTATTTGATACTTATTAGTCCTAATCTTAGTATTTTTTTTATCTTTGCTTCCGATATCGATCCAGGAATCAATATCGACCTTCTTTCTAAGACAAAAATTGAGAATTCTCCAATCAAAATATTTTCTATCCGGGCTTTTCTCCATATCGATAATATCATCTTCCGCTAGATAATTATTGATAGGAATACTTTCTAATATTTCAAATAATTTTCTTTTATTTGTGTTGTAATTATAAGAAATCTCTTGTTTATTATTTACTTGTACTAGGGATCCGTAAATATATGAGTCCTTCTTTTTTTCATAATTAATAGATTTATATGATAAAAGATTATATCTATAGTGTTTTTTGAAATTATCTTTTTGATTCGGCAATGAGTCTGCCTCAAAATCATTTTCTTTTTCGTAATGAATTAATTGGTCTTTTTCATATAAATTCCATTTTTTATTTCGAACCATATGGTGTTGATCGATTCTATTTCGCCATTTTTTCGGTATTAATCTAGACCATCTAATTTGAGCTAAATCGTATTTATATTGATAATGACTCCTTAACCAGCTTTTCCATTGATCCATTACAAAATTTCTAAATTTTTTATCTTTTAATTCGGAATTAAAAAATCCTTGGTCTTTAAAATAATCCTTTATTTCATTCTTAAGAAAAAGGCCATGATATTGAAGGATAGATCTTAACTTATATAAGTTAATAATTTTGATTTGTGATAATTTGTAAAGTACATATGCTTGTGACAAGGAGGATATATCACACTGTGAATTTTTATTAATAACAGAAATATTACTATTATTAAGTGACTGTTTTATAATCGAAATAAAGTGAATTGTATTTTGATTTGTTTTATCAATTTTTTTGTGATTTTTTTCATTATTGTAAATGTATTCAGAAATTTTTTTTTTTGTTGATTCAAGAAAAAACTGTACATTAATCCTCGGAATATTAATGATACCTAAAAAGATATCTATGTATATCTTTTTAATCAAAAATTTTATAAAAAAATGGAATTTATGCGATAATCGAGCATTCCATCTTTTTAATATCTGTGAAAGATTTTTTGATGATTTTAAACTTTTACCATTATAACTTATTTTGTTAGGACTAATATTTATTTCTGAGGTTCTAATTTGAGTTTCCTTTTCTTTTGTAATTTTTTCTATTTGATTTATGATTATCTTTCTTCTAGAAGAAAGATCTTTCATTTTTTTTTCTGTCAATGAATAATTTATCCAAGCCGTAGATCGAATTGGGGTAGACAATTTCTGAATCGTCCCGTTATTTTTATTGATTGTCGAATCTTTTTTAGTTTCATCCACCAATTCATATACTTTTCTAAATCCAGATAATAAAATTGGATTTCTTTTTGAGTTGGAAAGTTTGTTTATTATTTCTTTTCGAAAAAAAATGTTTTTGATGACCCGGTTTTTTTTTTCTTTTGATAATTTTAGAAAAAATTTTCTTCTTTCTTCTAAAATTGTTATAACTCGAAAACTTTTTTTTTTCATTTTTCTAATTTTTTTTTCGAGTTTTTTAAAAATAGGTTCAAAGAGGGAAAGCCGTTTTCGGGGAGAACCAAAAGGCAGTTCCGCTTCCATTCCCCAAACTGTTAAAAAACAAAAATCATTTTTTTGTGTTTTCTTTTTCATTGGATCTTTGTGAGGGAATTTTAACTTAGATCTGTGCCAAGGTTTTAGACGAAAAGGAAATAGGATCTTTATTTGAATCCCGTCTGTTAACCAGTTTTTCGGAAATTCTTTTTCTGATAATTGAACTCCGTTATAGGTGCATTTAACATGCATTTCTCTACTCCAATCTTTTAAATCCTCGGACCATTCGGGAATTTGAAAAAATAGTATACGAGTGGTATTTTTGGTTATTATTAATGAGGGTAATATAATATATTTTCTAAGAATCGATTGGGTTACTAAAACACAACCTCTTATTACTTGAGCAAAAAGAATGCTATCCCAGGCTTCGGCTATTTCTATCCGAGTTTTTTCCTCTCTTTTGTTGTCTTCTCGTTTGTCCTCTTCTTTTTTCTTACTTTCTTTTGTTTTTTTTTCTGTATAAGTATAATCCGAAATTGCGAATTCCGTGTTTTTACACATCCAATTTATAAATCTTGTTTTCATCAATTCTGAAATACCAAAAGAAAAAAAAAGAGATTTGTCTATTCTGTCCAAAAAAAGGGGAGAATGCACATTTGCTTGAAACAGTTCCAAAATAGGGGTTTTGCGTCTTTGTGCTCGCATGGATCCTTTTATTATGTCTCGACGAAAGTCTGATTGTTGTGAATAACGTATCAAAGTCACTTCGTCTATTTCATCCGAATTTGTTGTATCTTTGGTATTATTATAAGTATCAGTATTTTGTTGATTATCAGTAAAAATCACTACACGTTTGGCTTTTCGTGAACGAATTTCATGATCTTCGGCCAGGTTTTCTTCATTTTCTCCCTCTTGCTGTTCCAAATCATCAATTAATTTATATGACCATCGAGGAATTTGTTTACTTATTTCTTTTATTCCAATAGAATTATTTCTAATTGTTTTATTTTTTGGATTCGCGATAACTATATCAAATAAAAATTTGAAAATTTTTATTCGATTTTCTAAATCCATATCCACTTTTTCTTCTT
>CANTUT010001713.1:27500-62897 GCA_947687605.1 Reutealis trisperma | reverse complement strand
TGCTTTCGTGATTCCGTATAGTATGTACTTATGCAATGTGTATCATCAACAGCGCACGCTCTCTTCTCTTGCTTTAGGAAAGTGTATCACTAGGGAATTCCACTCCTAATATGTGAACTTTGCCTTTGATAGAATAGGCTGCTGAGAATCAACTGCTGGTGGAAGGTTTGATGAAGGTGAAGGAATTGGACAACTAGGCTCTTAGGGCAGCTATTGACGAACACTTTCCTGACAGCGTCCGGCTTTGCTTGATTAGGGATTAGGCTTAGGGAAGAAGAAAGAGAAGATGCGGCTGCTTGAGAAGCAAGCTGTTGGGAGTTAGGAGGAATGCGCTCTTAAAGAAATGCCACTAGTAGTCAGAAAGAGGCTTAGCAATCATTCGAAAGTAAAGGACTTATGCTTAGTTAAGACTAACTTTCTTTTATTAATCGGTAGGGAAATTCCTTTTTTCGGGAAGTCCAGACATGAATAAAGCAATGAAGGAAGCGTGGCGAATTCATTTAGATACCGAATCTACTGCCCTAGACTACACGGATCGAACGAGAAGAAAGTAGCCAATTCTCTCCCTAAAGGGAGTTGAAGTTCTCTGAGGGTTAATATAAGACCTTTTTCTAGTCTTTTTTTTAGCCAAAGTTCTCCCCGTGTAAACTCCTCGAGTAGTGAAATTGCGTAAGAGAAAGAAGCTCTTCTTTCATTGCTAGTCTGGTTTCAAAAGGAAGCAGAAGGCAACAAAGCAGGGATGCTCGGACTTCCTAGAATAGCTGATTACGTATCTCTATAATAGAATCAAAAGCAGCTAAAAACCCCTTCTCAATCCTAATAATGACGATTGAAGGGACAAGCGTCGTTTGATAGAACCAGGACTAGTTTGATCAGAAAGTGGAAATCAGGTTCCTCCCATAGACAAATTCCGTTGGTCAACAACCAACTAACTCTCTTTCGGTACACTACAATACTCCTAGAGTCTAGGAGAGGAATTAAAATAGAAGGAAGGCAAAGCAAATGAACCCAGACATCATACTAAATTATGTGATCAAATTTATCACCTCGGTACCTTGTGATGTTCCTCAAGCTGTGTGGCTTCTTGGTGTTTGGAGAGTGGCTAAAATGAGGGGAACCACTCTTGCTAATTATGAAGCAAAAGTAGTGGAATGCTTATCCGATACTCTAAAAGAGCAAATTGCGGACAAGCAATTAGCTCCTTTATTTATCAATAATAATAGAATTCTACCTCGGGGGATAACCCCTTTTGAAATAGTTGAAAGATTGGCGGAGCAAAATCTGAATTATGTTCAAAATGATCCAAATACCGTCATACATCTTTCCCAGATGCTTGAGAGTTTATCCACCCATTCTATACAAAGTCCATATTACGGACAAGCTCTCGAAATTGTGAGCTCCTTTTTATAATTATAATGGCTCTGGAGAAAATCGGCTAGAGGATTGGAAAAGAGGTGTCTATTAAGAGTTTAAACATGGTCCACCGACATATAGTCTCAGTGTTTGCTTTGCCGGCCTTTTTATTGATTTTGACGATTGGATCTCTCTATGAATTGAATGGATGTTGTGGAGCGTAAACGTAAGTACATTTAATCGAACTGGAGGATATTATCAGGATGGCTTGGCTAGCAAGTCATCCCTTATCTTTTGTAATGTAGGCTTAACTCCAAGTTCTTTCTCTTCTCTCTTTTTAAAGTCACGATCAGTCAGCGGGAGGGTATGGTCTTTCCTTTGCCCAGAGGTGCTGGTTCGAATCCAGCTTGCCTCGCTTTCAGGTTGGCCCTTCTACTTGACTAAGTAGTATTCCACTCGCGCAGTGGGTGTATGGGCTAGCGCATGGTGCGGTCAGCTATGATATACTCAACTTCTTCTTTAGTAGATTCACCTACAACATCTGGTGGTGCCCTCGCGGGCACGTTCCTCTCTGGGTCGGTCTGGTCTAATCGAAGTAAACTGACTCACATGGAATACGGGGTGAGTTTTCACCGAGCTGATCGCTTGAGTCTATAGGCTACCTCTCCTATCCGCTTCTCTACAAGGTCTACTTTCTTCTTCCTTCAGACCGGGCCAAGCCTTTAGGTTGTTTAAGTAGGTTGGGCTAGGTTTGGTTGATCTTTTGGAGTTATCTCCAAGAAGGGTCGTCGCTCCCTTCATACGCCTTGCTGCTTTATCTAAGTGGGTTTGGGCTAGGTCGTTGCGATCCTGCCACCTCTTGGCAAAGTAGGCTGATGGGCAAGCCCCTCTTTTCGCAATGGTGTGGGGCGTCAGAGGCTGTTGCCCCGTGGCCAACTCGAAGGGGCTGAAGGATTGCTCTTGCCGGATTGAAAAGTAAGAAAGATTATCATAGTCCTCCAGAAAGGAAAGATCCTATGGTAGACACCCTTTCCTATCCCTGGTAAGATTGTTATTTAAGCTATTCAAAGTAGACATAATATTTCATAATAGGAGTTCAAAAAGAAAAGACCCTCTCTGGCCGATAGACTCTAATTGACCCCGACAGCAAAAGAAAGGAATTTTAACTGACTGCAATCGAAGGAGACTACTATAAGTATTACCCTTGCTCTAGCCCTAGTTTTCAAAACTTGTTTGCTTTCACTCACTTGATTGATTATTTGCCCGATTCCTAGCTTACTTGAAAAAAAGAAAGACTACTGCTTGTCCTACACTGTATATTATACAAGGAGGAGAGATGAAATAACATTATAGAGAGGACTTACACACGCTATAAAAAGATATTAAAAAGCCTGTAGAACTGGCCTGTTAAGAAACTCCAATTTCAACTGCAACGGAGGCTCGCCCCGCCTAAGCATACGAGTAAATTAAATTAGCTCAAACCCCAGGAGAAGCTTATATAGCCCTAGCTCTAGCTTTTTTTTCTTCAACTGGAAAAAAAAAAGAATGCTTGATGAAAGACCTGCAACCTATTACCCCCAATGCCCTCAAGAGGTCTTAGGAATCGAATCTTCTGGTTTTAGCTTCACACTCCGCTGGAAGAAGGAAAGCAAGACAAGGACCAACGTCAATAGAACCGTCGGCCTATCACTTCTAATCAATAGGAGCAGGCACTCTAACTGTCACTGCAGCAACTTGCTCTTGGTAATCATGCTATGAGCTTGTGCTCGCTCGGGAACTGCCACTTGAAACGATTGATATCGTTGGATACCCCTGTTGCTTGCTTTTTGCTTCAAATAGAGAAAGAGTCCTTACCTTCTTTGGCAGATACTGCTTGAAAAGAGCTTGAAAACTAGCTGAATGTACTGGGCCTCAGAACCGGCTATTCCTAACTCACCTGCTGAATTGAAACAGTCTCCATCCGCTTCTACTTTCCTTTTTCATTTGAATGCGGGCTTGAAAGAGTCCTGCTTGAGATCTTGATCATGCTGCCCGAGACCCTATTGAGAAAGCACTAGCCCTATCTTCTGCTTCCTCTCTTAGTCAGGGCAATCGTACGAGGGTCTGGAGCTCCTGAACAAAATTGAGTGAACCAGGGATTGGGCTCTGACACTACCTCTGAAAAAGGTTTGGGCTTTGGGCACAGTAGTTATTTCATGGATCGGATATGATAGAGCCGAGGCTAAGACTCTTATATATAGATATTTGGGGCGGCTTTCACCTTCGTCAATTGGGCTAAACATGATAGTTACATTCCTCATTAGTCAATTCGAGTGCCATAGCCCCAAGAGGAAACAGTCATTGAAGAAAAAAGCCAATTTTATTTCCATGAAAGGAAGGGCAAAGAAGGATTTGCTTGGGTAGGGATGTGGGCATAAAGGTACGTTTAAACAACTAAGGTTTATGGGTGGAGTCCGTCCCATCTCTGAAGACGAGGGAAAGGTATCGAGATTTAGCGTAGAATGAAAGCGCGGGATACAACGGTAGGGCAGTACACAAGCATCAGGAGATGTGAGAGACCTCGCTTGAAGAAGCTTATTGTGTGTGAAAATCAAGTCGGGGAATCGTTGAATTGACTCAGCTGCTGAGCAAATGCTCGAAACATAGCTTAGGGAATGCCCCCACATATAAGTATAGTAGTCGTCCCTTACTCTATCGAACCAGCTATTTCACCCTTGTCCTGTCCCTGGGGGAGAAGGACCAACAACCAATGATCTTGTTCATTCATATCCACCCGTCCGCTAGCGACTACGGAGGAGCGGCATCTTTTCCTCCCCTGCCCGGGCTCCCATCCATCACTAGCTCCATATAGTCCCCATGGAACCATCCGATCTAGAGCGAGCCTCAAACGAGATCTTTCTTCCTTTCATCCACTCCTTAAATCCATGCATTACTCCGCTAGCCAGCTAAGCTAAAGCTAGCCTTCCACCCGGGCATTCAAAGCAATCTTCTAAACCGACTTCGCACTCTATTTTATCTCCCCCTCTCTCTCCAGCCGGGGAAGGTCAACTAATCTCGATCCAATGTTCTCCTCTCCTTTCAGTCGAGTCAATTAACATCGATCCTGCACCTTATCCATTTAGCACCTTCTAACCTCAGACTCGAAGTCATCATTCTTTTTGAAGGACGTGAGTCTTTATCGAGAGGAGAGGTTAATTGGATATAGTCCTACCTCAATCGCCTTCTATATCTATCTTAGTTACCCGAAAGCCTAAATACATTAGTGGATTCTGCCCCATTCCGTTCTCGAGAGGATAAAGATAGGACAGCGTCGTCGTGTACTCGGACTATTGCTTCCTAGCTCTTTTACGAACTAGTCGAAGTGATGACTTAACCGGAGCTAAGGGGCGAAGCCCTCCCCTTTGTTAGCTTTTATAATCTCTCTAAGAATCGAGAGAAAGACTGACTTCTTTCGCGGATCCGTGCCGCTCCCGCCCCCGATTCGACTTCAACTATATCCGAAATCTGAAAATCAGACCTTGAAAGGAGCATTGTTAGGCATTCTATTTTAGTGAATGCGGCCGAGTCAAGCCAATTTCTCACCTACAAGCGCATACGACTTACTGTAGCAAAGACAAAGACATAGATCCCGCTATGGAAGTTCCAGTAGCTACTGCTGCTGGAGAAGCACTCATTTCCCAGTTTTGAAGGTCTCCCTCATTAAAGAACCTATTCTTTACTTGAAAATGGAGTAAAGTCGGAGAAGAAATCTTGCTTTTAGCTGTTAAATGTAGCTCTTATGTTAGCGGATGTTTAAGAGTTATAGGGTGGTCCTTATGTAACTGAAAGAGAGTGAAGGTGACGGCTGTTAGAGTATTATAGGATGGTCCTTTTGTAACTGAAAGAGAGATTCCATCTCTCTTTCAAAAGAGGGAAAGAGAATGAACTAGAACAAAGCAGATTTTATTCATTCCAGCACTACAAGCATTTTGTTACATGGGAGTACATCCAATAGGAAGCTTACACACATATAGACCAGCCACACAACTAAACTAAACACAAGATTACAACATAGTTAACAAACAACACAACATATTAAGTTAAAAGCAAAAACAACGGACTCTTAGTTGTTTCCGCCTTGTCCCCCGCGGATGCTGGAGGCCGCCCTGACAATCAGAAATTGCCGTTCTCGGATGAGGGTTCTCCTCCGTTCTTCCAGAGTTTGGATGTCGTTCTGGAGCTGTTGTATTCTTTGTTCCACCTGCTCCGGATCGGCAGCAGGCACGTGCTCTAAAAAGGCGGCCAGAGTTTGCCGCCATTCGCGCTGAGCATTTTCAATATTTTGAATGACTTGATTAAATTGGGCAAGTCTTTCAGTGGTAACTGCTGGATCCATATCTATCTTCCTTTGCTTTGCCAAATAGAGAAAGAAGCCGCTATTTATAGACGTTGGAACCTCTAAGCGAAAAAACAAGAGTCCTTCGTTTTTCGCGGGTATCGCCACGTGGCTTAATCCCGATCACTCCTTCAGGAATAGGACACAATGATAGAGCGCACATCAGAGAAGAGAGTACCCCCCTTTATCTTTATAAACAAGGCCCTCCGCGTCCTTTCTTAATAGATGGAGCAATCGTCACTCGACAGCTCGAAAGCGGATCAGTACAAAACCATTTGATTTGTACTCGTTTACGTACCAAGCGTGCTTCTTACTACTCCTCGTTCACTGGCTTCTACTTGTCTTTTACTGGCTTATTTGTACCCAGAAAGATGGTGGAACTCCCCTCGGCCAATGGTCACTCGACAGCAGCTCCGTCCTTGCTTAGGCGATCGAAGTGAGGCCGAACCACTATCTCTTGATTGATCTGATCAGACGCTTTCTTTTGCCCAGTCAAGAGAGTACCCTTTACAGCTCAGTAAGTACTGTAACCAGTACAGCACTAGCTCTTACAGCAAACAGCAATAGCTACCTTTACAGCTCGCTCTGTAAGTCCACTAGCTATTACAGTCCACTAGAAAGACACCAGTACAGTAAGCCCGTAGAGCACTAGCACTCGCAATAGCAGTAACCAGTACAATGAGTCCCCTGATCTCCTCCCACTGTTCACCTGTTGGCTCACCTGGGGTACTCCCACCCTTGTGCAAAAAGTTTCACCAAATGCTTTGGACTTTTCCAATGGGTTAACTTTTGAGTACTCGGATACCCGTAGAAAGAAGATTTTTGAAATAGGTTTCAGCTAAAGCACCAATAGTAAAAAGATCTTCCACTCAAGTATTGTTTGAACCCTTGATTTTCCTAATAATGAGGCTTCTTTAAAATTTGTTGCTCGCAACCGCATGGAAAAATCTGGTGTTCTTGTCACCTTCTTTAAGCCATTGAATACCGGATTTCTGACGTCAAAAGGTCTCTTCCATGATAAGAGTATGATTCAGATCCACTTTGGCTTCATTAAAAGCTTTTTAATTCCCATCAGTCCAACAATGTTCCAAAGCAATTTGAGCTTGTAGCAGTTTGTCTTCGACTTTCTTCACATTATCAAAGATGTTGCCAAAGATATCCTTATTCCAGATTTTCAGATGCTGTTTTACGCTCTTAAGTATCATATAAAATATGTCAAAAGGGGAACCCCAAGCAGGCAAATTCCGCGAATACTCTAAAATTTGTAAGAAGTCGGGGTGTTTAATCCACATGTTCTGACATTTGAATGAAGATGGATGAAAAGACACACCTTCGTCAATCTGCTTTCAAGCCTTTAACTGTAATTTTGTTATCTTATAATATAGTAATAAAGTTTTAAAAAGATGGTATAAAATTTCATAGTAGGATAATCTTATCATGTAAAGTAAGAGTAAGTAAGATTCATAAAGATCAACAGAGCTAGAGCAGAGTAAATGGCCTAAGCCATTTTTAGCTAGTTTCCCCACCAGTCTTATAATAGATCGAGGGAGGTTCGAACTCCATTGCCTGCTTGTCAGGCTAGATTCCATCCGATCTTGTTTGACTGCTTATATACATAATTAGTTAACCCTTCCCCATAGGCCAAAGGTCTTTCTTTAGGGCAGTAGTTCGGCTTGCACATACATAACAGGGTGACCACGAAAGAAAAAGGCAAATCGCTCTAGGTGAATAGAACCTACCTCGGAAAACTAGATAGGCTGCTTTCGAAAACTATTACTGCAGATCGACATCGGAGGCGGCCCAACCCTAGGCTGTGACGCTTCCTGTCGAGTACAATTAGGACTTGAAGTTCGTTTACACAGTAAGAGAAAGACAATTATAAAGAATGGGACTAAGTCTTGAGCAACTTTTTGAGATTATATTCTTTAATATAACATCAACATGACAATAACATTACAAAGCGATATAGGCATTTATCCCATCCATCAACCGAGAAAGACACCTACGTTACACTAACTAGGAGCGCGGTTCTTTATTAAAAAATACGTTATGAAATGAGCCCACATATAAACGGGGGCTGGTTTTCTCATTATTTGTGCTCGTGCATTCATTCATTATTGCAATACACATAACATATGGTTCACGCCTCCACTATACTAGTGATGGAGCGGATTCGGGCCAGACGGAACAAGCCTTTTAGTTTACTACTGCAGCTGGATTGAAAAGCAGCCCCGGCCCCGAGGGAGCGAGCAGGAAGGCGAGAAAGAGCAGAAGCGGCAGCACTGCCACCGCTGCAACAACAACAAAGCCGCGGATTCTTGCGCCGTCCATCACTGCAAAACAGATTGAGCTGCGGGCATCAAGGGACCGAGAAACTATGCTGCTGCAGAAGCGGAATCGAAGGGGAAGGTAAGAATAGCATGATTGACTGGTTGCGGGTCCCTTGGATCATGGGCCACAGCTACTTGGGTTTAGACCGCTGAACATCATTTGGATGTGCCGAGGCTAGATGGGCTTAGGCCTTTTGATGGCTGTAATTTTCTGGGCTATTTGGATGGACTCAGATCCTTTCATGTAGGAGATAGATGGGCTCGGATCCTTTGCATGATTTCATGTGAGGAGCCACCTTTGACGGGCTTTGAATTTGGATAGATCCAGCGGGACTTCTTGCATTTTGGCTTGCTTTGATGATGGGTAGGCTTGTTGTGTTGATTTGGCCCTTCTGTGGGCTTTCATCGAGGTTTCATCGAAACAGGCCCGAGTCTTCATTTGTAGGACTTTCTTTGTGATGGTTCATGTAGGCTTGGGTCTTTCATTCGGGCCCTATTGGGGCACCCTGTGGGCCAATGCGTATAAGCTTGGGCTTTCTTAACGTGGCTCATTTGACGACTCAGTACATGGATGTCACGAGTCTATTGGCATAGAATATGGAATCTTTTCCACGTAAGCTGGTTGTACAAAGTTTGTTTGTTCATACAGGCAGTGTGATTTGGGGAGATTTTGTTTGCTCCGCAAGGTAGCCAGTTTTTCATTAAAAAGGCATGATAGTCTTCAACTGCATAAAAGTAGTGCGGAGAACTAGTAAGAATTGTGCCTGCCATCTAATTCGTGACGCATGGCGAGATTCCTCTACCACTCTATAAATGGAGGCTCGATAAGTGTCTTCATCAAATTCAAATCAAAAAAATTGAGTAATAGCACGTATGGCTATGGCTGTTACAAACAGGCTTTCTGCAATTGCTGCCGAAATGGGCAACTGCAAAATGAAATTCAAGAGCGTCGTAGAGCGCTAAACCTCTTTTTGAGAAATGTTAGAGCAAGAGATCCTGCAGAGGCAGAAGAACGCATTTTCGCTGCCAGAGAGAACATAAGGGAAAAGCAGAGGAGGCTACAAATGCTGCGAAATGAACAGCAAGAGCTAATTGTGCAGGCGGTCACCCACGGGCACCAAGGCGACCAACGGGAGATCGACTCTTTTTAGTTCTAGAAGAGGAAAATAAGTAGTTACAGTCTCTTCCGTCTATCTGTTAGTAAATTAACGAAGTTACTTCAGTGTTCCGTAACTTTCTATCCTACTTATTGTGTATTTCATTGTGTATTTCAGGATCTAAAGAAGAAGAATAAGATTTATTAGCGGGCGTGAATCTGGTGGCTTGTACCTATGTTATTTGGGTTCTCGTGCTTCAGCTCTTCAATGGCACTGTCATCTACGTCACCCCTCACTTCGTAGTTGAAAGTTTTTAGTTTCGTCTTTGCAGTCTGTGTCTGTCTTAGAGTTGTATAACTTGTGAGGAGTTGTTGAATTTCTGATCAAGAGTGTAGTGAGCATAAGTCTTGTAAGGTGTGGTGTGTCCAGATATTTACAATTCCTCATGTATCAAATATTAGTTCAATAAAACTTTTTCCTCTTCTTCTTTTATTGTAGTTCTTTGTTTACCTTTATGTTTGTATACTTATTATTTTTGTGTACTTCTTGTTATGTGTTGTATTCAAATAAGTATTAATTCGTTTTCTTTGTTGGGTGCGCTAGCGCACCTAGTCTTGCTCTTTAGTAAAAGCACCTTTACTTCAAATACGACTCTCACTCAAGGAGCAAAAAAGAACAATGAGATCTCGTATTACCATAACGGCCAGTAGAGTTATTGCTGAAGGAGTTGAGAATGCTGTGAATAGCATCAGCTGACGAAGGCGTGGAACGAGAGAAGAATAACAAATCGTCCGCGAATGCGCTAGTTCCATGCCTTCTAGTGCTATCCTTGCAGCATCCATATGATAGAAAGAAGATAAGGGGATATCTAGCAAGATAACCTTGGCGGAGACCTCTCGAGGGAAGAGTCTTTTGGTTCTCTATTGAGAAATACAGAGTAAGTAACAGTTGACACACATTTCATTATTAGAGAAACCCATCTCCTATCAAAACCCAAAGCAAGCATTATGCGCTCCAAAAAGACCCACTCCACCCGATCATAAGCTTTACTCATGTCCAGCTTCAAAGCCATATTCCCTACTTTCCCCCCTCGCTTATTTTTCAAGAAGTGCATGGTTTCAAAAGCCACTATGATGTTATCAGAAATTAATCGACCCGGTACAAAGGCACTTTGATTTGGGGCTATAACCTCAGGTAGTACCAGTTTAAGCCTATTAGCTAGGACCTTAGAAATTTTTTTATAAACAACATTACAAAGGCAAAGGGGAAGGGAATGGCGAGGCGGGCCCCTTTCACTTGGGCTAATTCCCGCTTTCAAGCGTAGGCTGCGATGTGGCATAAAGATGAAGATACTAAGGTGGATTGGAACTCATGGTCAGCTTTCTTTCGTTCGGGTTTTCTTCCTTCTGCCATTCCGCGAGCCAATTATGCGTGGCGCTAAAGAGGAAGACGTCACTTACTGTACTACTATCGGCTTTTTTCCGCAGGTTGAAGAACAAGAAAGCTATTCTCCGGTCTAGGAGTAGGAGTTCAAACAACTTCTAATCGTATTCGGTGAAATAAGATTCTAAGATTCTAGGTTCTTTTTGGAAACTTGCTACTAGTTCTTTCTAAGCTTGCAGCTCAACTCAAGAGCAAGGTAAGGCGCGCTCTTTCGTTCATTAGCTAGGGCTTCGCGCGCTCATGTCCCTCTCTTCTCTCGAGCTAATGCCTATCTAGCTAGCTGTGCTCTTTCCTTCTCCCCTCTCACTTCTTACTTCCCAATCTCCATTTCTCGTTCAAAAGCCGCTTCTTCTTATACATCGTTTGTTCAATTCAATTTCCCTTTTTCGTTATAATATAAAGATAAAGTTATTTGGCATACCTGCATGGATTAGATGTCCAGATAAAGCCTCCGTCCTGGGAAGTCTTTCGACCTCACTCCCTTGATGGTACGACCACTGAGTGAAAAGCCTGTGTTAACTCGTACTTCCTTTCTATCTTCAAACCGTAGGGCTAGCTCAATTAGTACACAAGTAATTATCCTAATAGAAGTGAGGGAGAAGGGTATCCGACTTTCTCATTATCAATACATGGGTGAAGACATCCTGGGTGCAACTTCCTTGCTTTCAACAGATGAGGGCAAAGCTGTATCAATAGATACGGCAACATTTCTTTCAACTGATGAGTCAACTTCTGGTGGAAGACCAGGAATAGCTCCAAGTTTCATAAGTTACTTGCCCGCATGCCCACTCTTCAACGTTCCTAGTTGGGTACCTTCCATATCCAAGAATGATGCATCCAACTTCTGATTGAGACTACACAGCGTAAGCCCTCTACTCTAGGGTGAAAACAAACCTGAAGCTTCGCCCAATCCAATAGAGCCTAGCCCGAGAGAGGTATCTGCTCTCTCAATTACATCGAGCCTTCTGTCTGCCACCTTCGGAGGTGTTATGGACCATTAAGATCTATCAATGTCTTGAATAGCGTACTAAGCTCCTATAGACCTTCTGGTGTGAGACTCAGCTCGGAGGATAAAGTCGAACCATAGAAAGAAAATGAAGTGAGACCGATAGGGAGAGGTTCGATGTAATTGACTCCAATCCTATTAGCCAAGCGACTCCTGATTGACTTCATAGAGCCTAAACTGAATCCTTATGATCTCTTATTGAGTAGAACTACATGCTTTCCTTTTAGGAAGGGTTTCTCTCGAATTGAGCGAGGGAGGTCAAGGCTGAGTCAAGCCCTGTATTCAAGCACCCACAAGGCTCTCATCCATTCCACACTCATTTTTGAATTCACGAGAGGGGCGAAACAATAAGTTTCCAAGCCCTTCTTTTACTTTCAAATGATTGATTATTCAACCCCTCGTTTACAAGTCATTGATTCAAGCATTTGCATTTGACTTCTTCTTTCCCGAGGAGAAGAACTTCTTCGCGCCAAGGACTCCACAAGAGATACGGGATGTGCTAAAGGTCCTGGTGGATTGAGCATTCGAATCCTTCTCTCTTGCTTTTGACAGGTATAGGGCTCCTGCCCCAGTTGAGGTCATAAGGAAAGCTTCGGGTTCTATAGGCATGACACAGCATAAGTGAGTCAGAGATAGGATGCCCAATTTCACTTAGCTGTTCACACAACCCATATCAATCAAGTAAACGATTTGATTGCTCATACGCTTACTTCCTCTCTCCTCTCTTATCTTAGAGCGTGAGTGCCCTTCATTATGGATCTCTTCCATGGTGAGACCAGCACAGAGCCTTCCACTCACCTTCCCATCCTTTTTAAGCCAACCCGGACTATGTTAAATAGCCCTCTAGTGGTTGATCTTTACATGACTTAGAACCCTTAGGTTAACTTGCTTCGGGAATGGGTGCGTCCTCTCAGCTCTAACTTGTCGCTATCTCAATCACTGAATTCCATTTTCTTTGATTGAGCTAGCCGGCTCTTGGAACTAATTCATAGGTGAATCAAAACCTTTCTTTTCTACGCTTTCTTATCTTAAGAAATTTCTAGTTTGATTGGTGAGTGCGCTTTCGAATGTAGCAGTACACTTCAGTGCACTACACTCTACTCTCCATTCTTGCTGAAGAATCTGAAAGCCCAGTCAGCTAAGGCTAAGGAAGTTAAGTTAGCCCTTTCGTATACACGCGATTCATAGCCATCGTTAGCACTAAACCTTCGACTTGCATGTGTTAAGCATATAGCTAGCGTGACAGAGTCTGAAGTCTCAATCACAGACAGAGCATTTTCGATCTTAGGCGAACGAG
This sequence comes from Reutealis trisperma, assembly GCA_947687605.1. Taxonomy (NCBI): domain Eukaryota; kingdom Viridiplantae; phylum Streptophyta; class Magnoliopsida; order Malpighiales; family Euphorbiaceae; genus Reutealis; species Reutealis trisperma. The sequence continues at coordinate 49,996 of CANTUT010001713.1, read as the reverse complement.
GGTTACCGGCTCTACGACCTCGCAAGGCACTACTGTAGAGCTCTTTGGGCCTGCCGCTTTCTCAATCGAAAATTTCAACTGTCAAGATTAGCCTACTGAACGATTCCATCTATCACTTACGTCATTTCTCAAGGGAAATAAATCCATAATTGAAATTCTGACCCGGCCAACTCTTGTTCGACGTAGGGTAGAGTAACTTCTTTCATTCCCTGGGCTTTCAATCCTATGGCTTGAATGCGGGTCTTTGGCTAGAGACGGAGACTTTCCCAGTTGAAAGCGCTGGCGTTCAGTTTGGTTGCGTGCTTCCGAAAGAAGAAAGCTACATCCGACCAAACGTCTCTCCTACCATTACCCCTCAGTGCCTTACCTTCTTGCCTTCCTTCTTTATACCCTCGAGCCCTACACGGCACCCAACGGGCTAACTTCCCAAAGGTCCGATCTCTATTCTATCTATTCGAGTTGGCTTCTGTGAACTTTCAGCACATCTTTGTCTTCCTCTGAATCAGCCCCGGAAAGCCCCTTACCGAAGAAAGCGTAATTTAATTCATCCTATTCCCTTCGCTTTCGTGTTCAAATCAGAACACTTCTTAAGTGCCAGGAGAGTAAAAGGAGGTGAATGAATCTCCTCCTCTCTAGTTGCACTTCTGCCTATACTTTCTTACCAGCTAATCAAGAAAGAAATAGGAGGCATTCTTCTTGAACTTCTTTTCCAGTCACTCCATGCTAACAGCTACTTCACTGCTAACCTCTGATGCTAGTGAAATTGCGCTAAGTGAAGAAATCTCTAATTAGCAACTAATGCATGGTAGCTACTACTAGCTGCTCTCTTCTTACCGGGCTGACTCTCTCATCCCAGTCCGCTCATCATCTACTGAACTCCTATCTTCCCCCCTCTCTGCCAGGCAACTGAATTAGTTGTTGCACATCTGCCTATGGATTTCATCAACTCATTTCTTTCCATGCGCATACGAACTCTCCTTCTAGCTCCTAGCATCCTAACTCCAAGTCTTCCTCTTTGTCTGCGCTTCCCTAGTCTGACTGATTCATCTGTGCCAATAAAAGAAGAAGTCATAATGCACGAGTAACTCTTTCACTTAGTTAAGGCATCAATGCCATCTAGGGCTTCCCTAGTGGGAGTTAGCATCAATCCATTGACTTCCTTCCCATCTCTTTCCCTACCGCTTCCAAACCAAGCAAATTCCTTCCACTTCAATCCGACCTATACTCTTTATTAATAGTTGCGTAAGTGAAGAAAGAAATCTGACTCTTTCTCTTGCATCTCCGTTCTGTTGCACTTCTATTCTTTAAGGCAAGGGGTGCGCTCATCCAATCAAATCAATGAGAGTGAATTCCGTAAGTAAGAGAACAAATCGGAAAGGTAGGGTAGCATCTTAGCGCTCCTTCTCACTGTCAGTTGAATTGCCCATCTCCTTGATGGAAGGAGTTCCCATGCTAAAACAATTCCAGTGAGTAAAGGCATTCTAGCTTCCCCCTCTTACCCTTCCCACCTTACCTGCCTCTCTCTTTTCCTTACCTGCGTATGGATTTCTATCAATTCTTTATTTAATGCGTGCGTATGAGTTCAAATCCAATTAATTCCCAGACAGCTAACTAAAAGAATTAGTGGTTCCACTCGTAACTCTTCTAGTTCTAGTTGCACATCTAGTGCACTCACTTCTCTAGCTTCTTCTTTCACTCCTTATCTTCCGAACTGGATCTCAATCCGACTAACTCTTTCCAATAGACTTCCCGGCTAATGAGAACAAGTCTCTAATGCGCACTCATAACTCCTAGCAACCCCTTCCCTAGCCCTCTCTTGATCTCTGCCAGCCAGCTAACTCCTAAGCTCATCTCCCTCTTTATCTGTGCCATCCCTATCTTAAAGAAAGGTGAGGGTTGCACATCTATAAATCTCATAGCTACCCTTCTTTCCGGACCAGGGAACTCAAAGAATCAACTCTGCCTTTCCCTTCCAGCTCTTCTTATTGGCACTTCTGCCAGTTCATTAGCAACAGCCTATAAAAGGAATGAGTCCGCTCATCAACTTCTAGCTACTTAGCTACTTCTCACTGGATCTCTTTCCCGCATCTCAGACTCTGTCTGTGCTACCCTTCTTGTTCCACTCATTTCTCTAGGCTTCGAACTCTTAGCCATGTTAATTAAAGAATCATTGCACTCATCATCTACTGAACTCATTGAGGTGAGCTACCTCCTTAGGAAATGCATCTCATCTGACGCTCAATTCTTTTTCTTCTTCTTTGCATTGTCAGTCAGATAAGTCGGGGAAAGAAAGGCAAAAGGAAGGCTCGTCGATGCAATTGAGTTAATTGCGTAAGAGAAGCAATCCTAATCCTCCTTACATCTGCTGGACTAGCTCATCTCTCTCTTCTTTCATTGCTATCCACTCAAGTCTTCCAAGCATCTCGAATGCAAGTAGCTGCCCTTTTTAATCGTTCCACTTCCTTGCTCTTCATCTACTCAACTCACATTAATAAAAGGAAAGAGCAGCTATCAGAAAGGTAGCATCCAGAGGTTAGCTCACTCATGTTCGTTCTTTTTCTTCTTCGTTCTCGTTCCTCTTCTTTCAGAAAGAGTTCGCCTACTCCCAGCTTATTAATGAGACAAATTCCAGATAATGAACTCAATCCGACCTCTACTCTACTCTTTATCCTTTGCCTCACTCTAAAAAGAAGATGCTTTGAAAGTAGGTTCTGGCCTTCCCGTTACCCTGATGATCTCTTTTTCCTCCTTTTAGTTGTTGTTCTTTGTAGTTTCCGCAGGTATGTTTGGGAAATATCCATTCTTAATGAACAAGCGAGTTAAGGGCTTCGACGAGTCTTTTCCCAGAGAAAGGAAGCCTAATTCCCTTGATGCTGCCTGGCTGCTCACAGGAGAAGGACGAGAAAGGTATGAAGTAGAGGGAGCGGAGATGCATTAAAACAGTAGAGGGAGTTTAGGAGCTGGTTTGACAGAACCAGGGAGTTGGAATGCAAGAAGAACAAAGAAGGATAGAAGTCACTCGACGGATAATCCGATATCTCCTGTAGCTGCTACCGCTATTTCTTCTATTTTGATAGGATTTCTGAATTGATTGCGCTAATATCGGAATCAGATAGGCCCTGAAGGAAGGAAGGCTTTATCCCGCCCGATCCCGCAGCAGAGGAAGAATCCCAACTAAACTCGTTAACTCTTATCTTATTAGCTCACGAGAAATAGACAGCAGTTAGCCGGATTCCACAGCTTCAGGGAAAGAATTACATTGAGAAGCAGCATCCGATTGAGTTCATTATGAAGAGGAGTTGCCATCAGAGGAGTTGACAGACGGAAAGAAGCCGAAGGCAAGAGAGAGAGCTACGAAGTCTCCTGAAAGAAGCGTGCCCCACCCATACCTACTCCCAAAGGAAAGAAGAAGACAGCCATCTAATACCATTCTTATCTGTCCTATCTTGATCTAACCTTTTAGAAGCCTGGGAAGACCCATAAAGAAAGAGAGAACTCAAAGAGCAACTGCAACCTAAGAGCGGATAATAGCAGCGGATATATCGGTTGCAGTTTCCGCTCTATCTATTCTGTTAGTTCCATAGCTGCGCTTCCTACTAGTCGGATAGGAAGAACTAACTACCTAGCTACCTGTCTTGATCGATCTAATCTATTCTTACCTTTCCTTGCTTGCTCTAAACCGACAGCCCCAGGTAGTTGATTACAGAACAGAACCAACCGTAGCAACATAGAGCTACCTGAATCAAAGTTCTCCTCTCCCTAACAGTCGAGCTACTTCACTCGCTAAGAGAGAAAAATGATAGGGGATAGACAGAAAGAGAAGGAATAGCAGGCAAAGAGATGTCCCGATTCCAATGCTTAACGAATGGACCAATCCAAGACTTTGAATGCTAACAGAATCGACAGCTGCCAAGCCGCTTACCTTACTAGCACGATACCGAAATGGCTCTTAGACGACTAAAGGCTACAAGACTGCTTCTACACCTACAACCCTCGCTCTCAGAGAAAGACAAAACGGACAAGAACGACCTTTTTTTTTACATCCTCAAGCTACAAAGAGGATAGGCTACTGGGGCTTCCCCGCGGGTAGAGCTAGAAAGAATAACATAAGAAATATCAGACCCTTTCTAATTGCCATCACTGAAAAGCAGTACAAGTAATACACGAACACACTAGAAGGATAAAAAGACCGAGACTAGGGGAATTTCGCAAGGGTCGGTGAAGCATACCTCATCCATCAGCTCCATTGAATGCTAAAGTAGAGAGAAGGGAGGAATTGATCTTTCGCTGACTCTCAATTCCATTGTGATATCCTCGCCTGGAGGCGAGCCTACATCTTGGTTTTCATGACGCTTTGTTGGACAAGCACCCGCCTTGCGTGCTGGTTCCAGTTTGCCGTTAGAATCCGCCTATGAAAGGATGATCACCAAGAAGTGATCAAATACTCAAAGCAAAGTATGAAACCGTTATGCGCCACTCATCGTCGTGTACAGCGAGAGGAGGGCAGCCTTTTCAGTGCTTTCAGGCTTTTGGCGCTTGCCCTTCTAGTAGGCTGAGACCCACGACTTCCTTCTTAGCCGAACACTTACCCTTCGTATCCACAAAATTGCTCGTATACGGGGACCTTATAAATCCAAGGGTAATTCTAGGCCGTGCTAGAGCCAAGGAACTCAACGAAAACAAGCCAGTGATGATTGTGCTTGGAGCTACTCCGATCGGTTTATTAATGCCCGCATAAAAAATATCAATCACGAACACGAAAGCAAAGACTTATTTTATTCTGTATCAGCAGCCCGGTAACAAAACAAAGGAGAGAGAGCGAGGCTCGCTTACGTGAGGGTACACCCATGCATATGTGTAGCTCTTGGCTCCGGTTCCATACTGTCTAATCTCCTAGGTCTTTCAGCTGAAGTCCGAAAAGGAGGGCACGTCGGTGAATTCTTCGATCCCAAGGGTAGCAAGCGATGAAGCAGGACCTTCACACCAAAGATCTTTTGTACAGAATGTTAGCCTGGAGTCCTCAATCAGGAATCGGATTGTAAGAAACTCACTTACACCTTACACCCCTCTCTTTATCTCGCTCCAAGGATTACGCTCGTTCCCGTTGGTCTCAATTACATCGAGCCTTAGTCAGAGTAGGAACCATCAGCACAGTCAGTAGGCACAGCAAAGAAAGTAGGAACTCTTCCGCAACCCGCTACTCCCCGCGCCGAAGCCCTCAGAGCAGTTCCCCCAGCCGGTCAATCTTCTTAGCCAGTTCACTCGGAACAGACCTAACCCGCTACAAAGAAAAAGAAGACTTTCTGTCGCTCACCAAGCCTTTCCAGCAGTCAAGCCAGATGCGGATTGTTTAGCTACGCTTACTCCTTTTTCTCCGAAAATCTTGGATTTGCGCTAATGCGGATTCGCGAAGAACGGATTCGATAGCGCCGTCTTCTTCCTTTCAACTTGAAAAGAACATATTCCCGGATCCTATCTCAGAGGAGTATACCATTTTCCCCTGCTTGGGCTTGAGTACGAAAGAACTAGGCTATGCCTCCCGGAGCGAGATAAATAAATGCTAATTCATTCAATTCCATGAAAGGAATTGTCTTTCTTCTGCCATTCCTCCTGTATCACCTTGTGAAGCATAGGGAGAGGTTTGAAGATGCTCGATATAAGGAGAGGGTCGATGTAATTGAGAGATTACCTGAGGTGAGGTTGACCTTCTTTCTGCCTTAGAAGAGGTCTAGTTTAGGTCAGTGCTCTATTTTTCTATAAAAGATCTTTTTTTAGGCAAGACCTATGAACTTAGCTCGGACTGAATCCGCATCCGCCTCTGTAGCTCTTCTATAAGAGCGGACCTTTTTCCAGTCTCAATTACATCGATCCTCTTAAGTTCCTTTTGGAACACCTCATGTTGGGACGTCTGCACCTCTTTCTCTTTTGAGACGACCACAGGTTCCACCAATCCTGCTCTATCCAGTTTGAGGTCGTCTGAACCTGATACCCTGCTCCAGATTCCACTCTGCTCCTACATAAAATCCTTCCTCCTCCGTAGTTCATAGAGGGAGATTTCCCAAACGAAGACTCCAGGTCACTGAAACGAACACAAGGCTTTAGCAAGCCACCCAATGTAGGACGAATTACCTCCCATCCGTTCTAGCTACTCCACACTGGCCTTAAAAGCGCCTACTTTTCTTTCTTCACAGAGATGTAGAAAGTTTGATTGAATTGCGTCTAGAAAGAGAGACATGCTTTGTTTTGTAAACAGGGGGCATAGACCCTTCCTCGGAGACTTGCCCCATTGATTAGCCCGACCCAATTCCAATTCAAGTTCTTATTCACTGGAAATGCTTCCTTTACTGGAGCTGGTAATGGAAATGCTGAAGTTTGATCTTGTGTTTTCCTGTCTTCTCTGCCTTGCCCACTCCACCAATTTCATCTGGAGGGAGGATACGATTGTCGAAGCTGAAGTCCCATTCAATTCATATAACTTCGCCTACTACCCTCTTACTCGCACGCCTACCAACTAGAATGAGGACAGTCAGATAACCCAAAATAAGAAATCACTATCACTCGAGAAACCGGCCCCTTTTTCTTCTTCCGCAACTTCTTCTGCTTCTTTAGCTTAGTAGGACTTCTTTCACGCTATTGCGTGAAACATTTCCCAATTGAATTGCAAGGGATGACCCTTTCCAGATGCCCCTAGCTAGGTGACCTGACCTGTGTGGATGAGGCAATAGGGTCCTTTTCCCTAAGTTTATTTCATTCTAGGCTGATGATTCAATACCTTTTGATGGTGAGGAAGTAGCTAGTAGCTTCGACAAAGAAAGCTGCATTTCTTTCCTCGGGAAGGCCCGGGGGATGCCTCCTACCTTCCTTCTGACCCCGCGCAGTGAGCAACCGGAAGAAGCATGATTCGTTTGAATCAGTTTTTCAGTAAAGGCAGCCGATGGTGTGCCTTGAGTGGTAGAGTGACCAGGTAGCTGCAATAGATCGCAAGCTGAAAATATGTATTGAAACAGGCGGAAAAGCGAGACCCTGATGGTGTGACGTAAGAGAGAGTGCTCCCATTTTTTGTTGTCATTTCATGAAGAGAATGGGGTAATTTCACTAATCACCGGGATATGAAGAAGGAAATGCACTTCTAGAGATTGTGTGTAAAGTACAAATCGTTTTCTATTCTGTTTATCAGTTAAGGCAGCCTATAATTATCCTTTTATTTTAAGGAGTGCTTTGAATTCCCGGGATTGAAGGTAATTCTCTGCTAATAAAGTAAAGTACGCATATCTGGGAGGGAAATACGCTCTCCAAAACTTGTGTGCTAAGCCATTTGAGTTGCGATCCGCTCTTGGCCTATTAGGTTCGGAACTCGGATCCATATGTACGAGTGGCGGATAGCTGCTTTCACGAGGTCAGACAGAATAGAATTTTCAACCGAAACTGATCTTTCTTTAACCGGGACATCTAAGATATGGGGCTAATCCCCACTGTACCTCTCTTTTTCCCTTCTTTCTCGAGCAGGTAGAATTAGACTTAACCGAAGAAGCTATATCCGGGAAAGGATTGGCTACTCTGTCCCCTCTTTTTTGAGAAGAGGCGAGACATGAACAAAGTAAGTTGTAAGCTACTAGTACAGTTTCCCCTTTCCCTTTCAGCCAGTCCAAGAGTTCACTCGAAAGCGGGTAGCCGAAAGCGGCTGTTAAAGATTTGGTTTGAACCGGCCCCACCCCTTATAGTAAGATAGGGCGAGAGAGGAACGAACTGAACCAAGACTCGAAGACAGAAAACGAGAGTGAAGGTCTTCTCGTTGACTGGCCCTTGTTGCACTTACTTCATCCTTCTGTTTTGTTTACTTCACTCTTGCTGAAGTTTGTTTACCGCCCGCTTCTTCCCTTGCGGGTCTGATTGAACTGAACTACTCGGGACCACTGCTCGCCTGACAGCTTTGGCTGCTCAACCCGATACCACCGCTTCTCGTACCTTACTACCCCTATCTATAAAGCTGCTCTACCCGGCACTCACTGCTCATTGCCTTCTTTCTTGTAGAAACTGGAAAGATGAACGAGAGCCTGTGGCTTTTCGACTTTCTTGGCATGATCTTGCGACTTTTGGAGCCTACCTTTGAGCGCCTGAATCAATTAAACAAAAAGAGGTAAAACCCTCTAGTTGGGCTGTCTTCGAGCAAGCTCTTAGCTATCATCGTGAGTGATAGAGGAATTGAGGCTGATCCAGCTAAGGTGAAAGCCGTTGTGAATCTATGTCGTCACCTCGTAACCTCAAAGAGTTTCGTAGTCTGCCGGGCCGGCTCCAGCTTTTGAGATCAAAGAAAAGATTTTTCGCCCTTGCGGGATGGGAAGGATCCCCCCCACTTCAAGTAGAAAATTCGAGATCCTCCTTGCTTAATTCGCTCAATTAGCAATTTTCATTTGAATATTCCCCCGCTCGAATGAGTTCCCCCATTATCCTGTCCCTCCCCAAATACAGGGGAAATGTTACCATGTATCCAAACGGAGAAGAAGAAGCAGAACTCTTAACGAGCCTATGTAGGATGGGCTAGACAAGTTCACTTAACAAAACAATCTATCTCGAAAAAAGGGAGAGCAACTACTTGAACTTTTAACTAGAAGAACCGGAGTGAACTACTTTCTCTTTCTCATATATGAGATTCTAAGGTCCGAAGGTGCGTTAGCAAGGATGAGAGCGAAGCGAGAATAATAAGAGGACGTGAAGGCAGCTGAGTAATAGTGCTTGCTTTCACCCACAGGCATGAAACCGAATTCCGTTGGGCTTGCTCACTGACGATCGACCAACCAGTTTGTTGACTATGACAGCTAGCGACGCGACTCTTGATACGATGAGTCTTGTACTGACTTTACTTTGGGTTTGAAGGAGATATTCCATATCACGGAGCTATGGACTTGAGTTCGGGAATGGGGCTCCTGCCTTATGGGATTCTACCCAATGAAGTAAGAAATATCAGAGTGCGCATTCTAAAAGATGAGGGGCCTTCGGGTTATGACTTCACTTTATATAGAGCCTAATCCTCTCTCTAGGTATTTGACGTCAACCGAAAACGAGCTCAACGGCCATTGTCGGGACATCAAAAATCGACCTGGACTGACTGAAGGAACATTCCACTAGTTGAACCGCGTGCATACATGAGTCTTCAAGTAATAAATGTAAGTCCTAACTGGAAAGAAACATTAGGTCATTCACTCACTTCGGGATATGCTCTCTCCCCTCCGCTTTTGAGGGCTATGGGAAGAGAGCTATGCCTCCGTTCCCTCACTCCCACTAGAATAGATAATTTAATGAGGTCGCGCTCGGACCCCTTAGACGCAAGGGTTCCTCACTCAAAGACGAGTCCTATCCTAAGTCCTACTAGAAAAAAGAAAGACAAGATCCATACAATCTGAATACCTGTTCCAAACTAGAAGTTAGAGTCCCTTAAAGAACTTTCTATTTCATATTAATACTGATTTCGTACAGTAAATAGTCAATCTCAAGAAAGTGAAGTAATCAAAAAGAGTAATAACTTAAGTAGAGGGGAGTGGTGCGTCCTTTTTCTTCATTCAAAGCGCAGGTCAAAACAAGCTACGATAGGCTCTAATCCAACCAGGAATCCGACTTGGTCTCCTATCGTTATCGTCGTTTCGCTTTGGTTTGAGGATGAAAAACCAGCTTTATTTTGCTTAGCCAATGAGGCTCTTACTGATCCCACTTTTTGCTTCCTCTGTTCCAGCCCCAAAACTTATTTATTAAGAGACTCGGTTGTCTATGTCAATAAGCGGGATCCCTTAAGGTGACTGCTAGCTTGATAAGGAAAGTGAGTTGGCTTGCCCGGTAGGTTTAAGAATTCCTTTACTAGATTTTTAAATATCCTGTGGCTCCTGGGCTTTCTTAATGAAATGGAAATTCAGGACTGGTCCCAGTGCTTTCGGAATCCTTTCTTTTAGGAATTTCCACGTGCAAGAACTTCTACTCTCATTGATTGAGCCCGCCAGTTGCTAGTCGGACAGCTCCTTCAGTTCCGAGGAAAGATCGGTTTCGTTTTCATAATTCGTAGATCTCAGTCGTTGTCAATATTGCGTATATAGCTAGGGATGGATGGCTGGCCCTTTCCTTTACTTCGACGTGGATCCCTGTTGCCCCACCCCAGGGTTCTAGAGGTACAGTATTTGGAATGGAACAAGCACGGGGGTCACTCTCTAACCGAAGTCACGAATATGGATAATGAAACCTACGGTCTCTTTGTCTTTGGGCAGTTCCTGAGCTGCTATCTCCGCCCGAGGGCAGTTTTTAAGTAAATAGGTAGGCGTGTTCGGTTTTGTTAGGCTAGAATCGACACGTATGCCCCTTCTTTGTAGTGAAAGGTGTTATAAAAGGCTGGGGTTGTACCAGGTTTCGAACATCTTTTAATAAGAGGTAGGCGGCGTTCTCGTACTGAACTATAAAGCACGACGAGTCTACTGCTACTCGCCAGCCCCAGGACTTCCCGATTTCCTAGATGGAGAGATTTTCCTGAGTCCTCTTTCTCGCTTGGAGCTGTTGTTAGGGCATTGGCATTAGGGGATCGCTCCGACCGGCGATTGCAGTTTTTAACTAAAGAAAAAAGCTGGGTCTGGTTCACTCCTTATAGAGGAAGGGATCCGTGTACTGATTGCCTTAGCTTCCTTCTAAGGCTAAGCCACTATAGGCCAACCCTTATGCCACTAGAAGAGAGATTTTCTATCTATCTTACATTCGCTCTTCGTCTAGCTACCAGATATAATCCAGTCTTATCTAGCCTAGCGTGCTATAAACCTTAGTAATAAAAACCTTCTCAACGTTAGCTCCTGAAAGCACTCGCAGTTAGCTACTAAGGAGGAACAGAAAGAATCCTATCGAAAGGGCTTACAGGTTTTTATTCCCATATCAGACTGCTTGAACTGGCGTTAGAGAACTACCAGATAGTTATAGAAGTAAAGCTAGATCTTCAAGGCAGGAATTCTATCCATCCTGCCTTGTTTTAACCCTTAGGAAGGAGCCCCAGGTAGTTGATTACAGAACCAACCGTAGCAAGATCAACATCTAGCTCTCCAAAGAAGACAGCTCCGACTCCAAATTGGTTGAGAGTAGGGCTTTTCTCTTCGGTAAAGATCGGGCATTTCCTCCTAAATAGAGGACACCACCCCTCCTAGTGGCTATGGATCGATAGACCGAGTTCGCGTGGATTTCTTCCCGGACAGAAGTGAATGGATGAGTTGTCAGTAAGCTCTCGATGCGCAGTGAGTCATCACATCACTTTACGAGTTTCTCCTTGCTATAGGGAGTAGCATAACTTCTTCTAGTCTTGTAGTTCCTGTAAGCCGGGCTTCTAGGCGAAGAGCGGAGTAGAGCAAGGAAATATGTAATATTGATATCGTTCCTGCTTTTAGGAGATGTGGCTTCCCTTGCTTAGGGTGAGTTTAGTAAGTCCTGTAAGCTGTAGGTCCTAATTATCTAGTTGAGGAAGCACCTTTCAGTTAAGAGAACCTCAATTCGAAGTGGTGAGTCAGTTTTTTGATTCCACGGCAGAGGCACTGGGAATGAAGTACTCCGGGGACGCAGAGGAGGAATGAAGCTAGTTTTTATTGAATACCAAACGGGGTAGAAGGGCTTGAGCGTTCCTATTGAATCATATCTGGCATTGGTTGGAAAAAAAAAGAAAGGAGAATTATCAACCCAACCAGGGGGTTGGGCTGGACCGGTGAGTGTGACTCTTCTAGATTTGTCTTTCTTTGTCTTTTAACGGGGGGGGTATATACCCCCACTCCCGGTTTAGCCTGTATCATTTTATGATGAGGGGCTTAATCCACCGTTTTGGTATGGAATGGGTTGTTACGTAGTTAGTCCTCCAGTTGTGCTTTCTTTGAGTCCCCGGTCTAGGGCGCTAGACCTGCTAAGCCTTTTGGTAGTCGATGAAGCTACCGCTAAGGCTATGAATAGGTCAGTATATCCTTCTCTTAGGACATGACTCAGGGGCAGAGAGCAAAGACAACCTATCTTGCTGCTACGAGTGCCTACTCAATAGCCGATTCTTTTCTGCTAATAGAATTTATCTCGGTAATCCACATCAAGTGGAAGACAAGGGTCAATCTCATCTTAGGACGAGACCCCGGAACAATATTCATCTTTATGAGGCAGATCTGTCGACCATCTCTTTATGAGCCCACCAAGCCGATGCTCTTTCTTTCTCCGTCTATGGAAAGGTTCTCTCTTGATTCTGGTTTTCCTACCCCCCTATGAAAGGGATTTTTCAGCTGCTCCTTTGAATGACCTAGCTATTTCACTTGCTTTCTTACTAAGTCCTCGGATATTCTTGCTGGAGGCAGATTTGAGGAAGGAGAGGGGACGCGATAATCCTTTGGAAAAGGCGGTGAATGGCTTTTAGCAAGCCCCTCCCTGGTCATTCGACCAATCAAGCTATTTGATATGGATCGACTCGAAGAAGCAACCTGACGCACTCCGGCTTGAAAGCCTACGTTTGCTGGAATGACTGATCTGATTCCAAGGCTGGCTGTCTAAGTGACTGATTGGCACTGATTCCGCTTTCACTAATAGCCTAAGGGGGCATAGCCTTTTATTTTATTCCCACCTGGATGCGCGCACCAGATAGATGCCCCCCTAAGACTAGGTAGCCATACTTTCTCCCCAGCTTGGATCGGGGATAGATTGCTGATTTTGCGTTGCCTCCACCGAGGTGTCATGGGGTTTAGGAATTCTTACATTCTATCTTTCCGAAGAGTCACTTTACAGCCAATTTTCATACCTTCACGTAATTTGAAAGTTGCTATAGACTGATTAGCATGAGTAACATAAGGTTTATGACCTATAGTAGCAGTCATATCATTAATAGCAATGGCTCCGATCCTGATCGATAAAGAAGTAAATCCACCACACCAATAAGCCAATAAGTTAGGGACATTCCTGCATGCTCTGGGAGCGTGTCAGCGTGCTGATCGACGTGAATCAAAGTTAGAAGCTGCCATCCGGAGGTACTAAATCAATCAGCGAGCTCAGTCTGCAGAAGAGGCAAAGACATGGGATCAAGCCGAATCAAGGTTGTCTAATCCTCTTCGGACATAGAGATTTGGTCCAGGAGACCTCTCCAAGAACTAACCATAAGAGTTTGCCAGTGAGATTCGAGTCGACCTATCTTCTGACTTCCTTAGCCATGGAAGTGAGGTAAAAAAAAACCTTGTTGTGTTGATTCCGATGAATATGGTTCTTCGGACCGGTACATAGGGCTCCGATTGTGAAGCTGGGGCCCTGATAATCAAACTGAGGCCGGTTCCTCTCCCGTCATACATAAATGTTAGATGCATATACCTTTTTATGCTGAAATCCATTATTGAATTCGAAGGATCAGGCGCTGCTGCACGCTTGGAAGCTTCTTCTACCTTCCCTGTATCTGTCTCTGACTTTCGACCTGGAAGGAACAACGATTGGATCTGGCACCCTTTCAAAAGAAGAAGCGGGCGATCTCTCTTCCTTTCTTCTCAGAGGACACTCTATAGATGTCGATTCTGACATTTCTTTGTATAAGTAGTCTACTATTTGCAAACTGCCCTTAGAGAACCAACTTCCTATCGCGCAATGGGACACTACCAACGTTCCGCGGCTCACTCGACTGCCCCTTAACAGCATGCTTACTGACCATCGACCAAATCTCGATTTACGACCGATGAACCTGATGCTTCAAACTCAGAGAAGAAGGAATTCAACTTGAACTACTTCACTGTGCTTGATTCGCCGAGCCTTGTCAAGAGATCGATACCCAGGGGGAGGAAGAAAGACGAAAAAAGACTGCCTTTTCTGAGAGAAAAGATGTGGTCGGATCTCAGGTTCTTTGGCGGAAGAACTGCACTTTATTCGACTCGATTTTATGGCCCTTGACTCAACGAAATCTCGTTGAACTACCCCCAACTATTTTATACTCTTTAGACAGATATAAACTGAATGCTATTGTATGTGTTAAGCTAAAAGTATACAACCTAGCTAATAACGAACAATAAGTAAGTAAGTTGATAATTCCCATCATCAGTTAATTAAGCTTTGTGGAAATTTGCTTTAAGGTTTAATTTTTCCCTAAAGAGTATTACCCGAGGCTCTGCAAGACCTGTTCACCAATCCGATCTTACTCAGTCAACCCTGGATGGATTGACCTACGACTCATTTACTCAGGCCCTTTCTCACTGACTTCTTCCTTCTTCCCTGGTTAGCTTTTAGCAGTGGTGAAAGGAAATTGTTAGCTGACAGGGAGGATATGAAATAGATAGTTTAGAGGTTGTTTAAAGCATAAAGTAGAAAGCCGCCCTATTTAGGTTGTTGGGATTGAAGGAGGAAGGAAGGTTTCATCTACAAGCTACTTGCACTGAACTGACTTACTTACCAACTTGACTTGCCTACCGACCGATACAGGACTCAAGCTAGACGTAAGCCCTAAAGCACTCTCCCTCTCTAGTCCCACCCTGAAGCCTGATCTTTCTTCTCGTAAACCCCTCCTGCTCTGCCTCTCAATCCCATATCTACTACTTAGTCAAGCCCTTCACTACCTCTATATCTTATAAGATCTCTCTGATCTACGTCTTCTCGTCTGCATCTCTAGGGATAGAGGATTCTAACCAATTCTATCGAGCGGAACAAGAAGAAGAGCCAGATAGAAGACATTCCATTCTTTTATATCCCTCTCTTCTTAGTAGCTCCTCTTTATAGGGTTCTAATGGTCGTAGACCACCCTTCTCTTTTTTATGATCTTTGAGGGCAGCCTCTCTTTCCGTGGCAACGGCTAAGAGCTTCCTCAAGATTTTCTTTGAAATCCTTCCTTCTGAGGTCAACCAAGATGACCTGTGGAGTTTGTTGGATGGACAGCCCGGGATGGAGGCCGCTCCGGAAATTGCACCGGAAGCAGCGGGAGCAGAGGCCGCTCTATCCCCCCTTTGAGGAGAGGCGGCTGCGCCAGCGGGATGCGATCTATAATCCCCGATTTCCTAATAGTATTCTGACTATCGAGGAGATCCCTGGGGAAAAAGCTGCAGGAATTGAACGAAGCAGGTTTTTTATCCCTGCATTCCGCCAGTTGAAAAGATGAAAGAGTTTATAATCTTGTTTGGGCGCTTCCCCTAATTGGATGTTATAAGGTGAAAAACCAATAGGTGCTCGGAAGCCTGAATTCGTCATCAAGATCCCTCACTTATCTACCCGATAGGGGAGAAAAGCTTACCTGAACCCCACAAGACAAGCAGAGACCACAGCCTATCCTCTTTCCATCAAATGAAGAGGAGTTTGATCAAGATCACAGGGCACAGACCAATGGGTCAAAGCGCCCTTCTTTTCGCCCTTCCTTTAAAGGGGCTTTCTATTATCTTCCTTATGGAATGGACTCCTCTGCCGACGCCTTCGCCCTTATCAGACAGGCCGACCCTATTATATTAGCTGGACGCCCCACACTAGCCCCTTGACACCTGACCTTTTGTTGTAATTAAGATGGAAGTCCTATAATTCACTGATATGCTCCACTCAAGACCTTCTTACTATTATCTTTATAGTCAAGCAAGTCATGGCGTCCGCCCCCGACCCATATATTCTACTTTATCAGGCGTCTTGGATCATGACCCAGGCGTCTGTTCACAGGTTTGGAACCCTGCTTCTTCATTCTGGCCTGTTGATGAGGAACTAGCTTGGAAGGTGGAATCACTGCTCGGCAGAGAGGAGTTGAAGAGGTAACAGCTGTCTTAGAGGCCTAGACGGAACTGCCCCCCGTCTGACGCTTCTCCTTAGAGGGGTGGTTTACTTCCAAGCCCTACGAGGAGTGACCAAGGTCTACCCTTCTTGAACAAGAATAGATCCAGTGTAGATGAACAGCCCACGGAGCGGTAGTAGCCTTAGATTTAGCTGTAGCAGCTAGGAATTGAGCTTTCAAGCTTTGCTTTTGGTTTCATTTAGCTGTAGCAAATCTGTTATCACGCTTTTTCAAGTGATAACAGATTTGCTAGCTTGCACTTGCCTAAGCTTGATGGAATTGCGAATATCCGACACCCCTTACCCAAGCCGGACCCTCGCCTCGTATAGACCTCCAAACAAGGGAACTGGATGAATTGAAACTGACTAGCCGGAAGAAGGATAAGTAGGAGAAACATCAGCTCCGGGCAGGAAGGTAAACAATTCACTTCGACGGAAAGAAACTTGGTAGTCAAGCAGGAGAGAATCCAACTCGCTCCAAGATAGAAACTTCCACTGGCTCGTCTGGACCAACATCCAAGCACTAATAAGGAGTAGCCTTGGAGATTGTTAGAGCGTTTGGAAGGCCTCTGGGGAGCAATAGAGAGTTTGATCAACACGTAATCGTGAGGCAGGGCAAACTAGTGATTGCTAAATATGAAAGCATGCCAAATATGAAAAATTTGATTGAAGGGGAGCCCCACCTTTCAACCATCTGAGGAGCGCACACCGGCTTTCTTCCTCTGGTCGAGCTATTTCATATCCTCGCTTCATTCTGGCTTCCATTCTTGATTCGTACCTTGGTGCTGCTAAAGTAGTTAATGGACGGTCCCGAGAATCTCTTATTCGTAGGCGAGTCCGAGGAGTTTACCGCCTCGACAGAGGAGTGAAAAGCGAGGAAGAGAGAGATTTATCTCGTTAGTCCTGGCATGATTGCCGCGGGTTGTGGCCCACCCGACGGACTTCCCTGGATGTAGTTCGCGTTAAGTCTATGTCACGCGGGGTACCAATCAATTTCGTTGGGAAGATGGCAAGGATGAAAGAAGGATATCGAGAGAGAGATAGGAAAAAGAGTACAGAAGCGAGAGCGGACTATAGCTTGAATTGGCTCGTGCACACACACATGAAACTTAAGACGGGGAGGGCTCTTCCAGCTAGAAGAAAGCAACCAACAAAGCCAGACAGCAAGAAAGAGAGTGGGGCAGTCTCATCCCATGAAAGGTAAGGAAGGACTGCAGCTTTCCCGAGTGGAAGAGGTTCAATTCAATAGTTCCGACTCTTACTTTGAAGCCCGGCCGGGTGAAGAAGCCTCAGCCCGAGCTTTTACTATGACTACGAGCTGTTGGGATCACATTCGAGGAGGTCAAGTCGGGTTGAATAGATGAGTGTCACGGCTAAGTCCGGGTCTTGTCATACCAACATCGGGAAATCCGACAGCAACTTCCTTTTGTACGCAATTCGAAGATCGACGCTCGGGTGAAGACAATGAGTGGCTTAACGCTCTAACGGCGGGGACAAAGCCATATCTTTCAATCTGACGGAAGAACTTCTTCTTGGAGCGAAATTCCCTCAAAAGGTTTCATTGAGTGCCTTACCGGAAAGCAAGGATCTAAAGGAAGGGCTCTTTAGCTTGCTCAGAAAGGGGTCTCCTTCCCCCTGAGTTCAAGATGTCCCTTTCCGCTACTACAAAATAAGACCTTTCGGACGTTGCCACCGCTCAATCCACCCCTGCAGAAAGTTGGTATTCAAGAGACGGAAACTATGTCAAGAAGGTGGAACTAGGAATAAGAACAGGGACCCACGTCGAGCCATCCTGACGGACGAGCAGCATCAATTGAATCGGCAGACACAAAGACGAAGACAGAGACGAGCTAACATGTAAAGTAGTGGAATGGAAAAGGATGGTAGCCCACCCAGGACAGCACATAGAGTAAGGTTGGCTCTATGCGAGAGAGGAAAACCGCATGGACACGGCTCCTTTTGGATAGATCGTCAAGCAATTTACCCATATAGCTATTATCGCGAGGGTGAAATACAATCCATTACATCTAGATTGAAACTTGAGAACCTCGAAAACCAAAGACATAAACTGAAAGATAGAAGCTATCTAACAATTTTAATATGAATAGGAACAGCCTTCAGAGAGAAGAGACATGGACAATGTATCCTGAACAGTATGGCAATCTCTTCCTCTTTCGATTGGCAAAGAAGCAATAATAGTAAAGCGATAAAAGAAGCAACTCCTTGAGCGGCTCTATCAAGGAGCAGAGGCAAGGGATCTTCTCCAGTGGTCATTAGTAATGCACTTTGTGGTCCTTATTGGGTGCTGGCGAAGCATAAGAGGAGATTCTTAACGTCAGGAATATCGGCCTTAGCATCTTTCTTATAAAAAATTATATTATCTTTCTCTACTTGAGAAGGTTCTTACCAGGCATACTACTCATCGATTATTTTGCCCTTTGGGATCGAAACAACCTATTAAGGGTTGTCGCCTACATAACCTACCTCCCAGACTAAGGGAAGAAGGTCTCAGATCACTGTAGTTCGAGCCCTTTTGTTAAAGCAGTTCCTGTACTTTGAATGAATTCAAGCTAGTAAAGTAGTCTGCTTGAAGGGGCCCTCCTCACCTCTCCCCTTCCCCTTATCATGGAAGCAAGCCAAAGACTAACCATGATACAAGGGCCTGCCTCTCAATACGTGAAAACGGAAGTTACACTCTTTCACTGTCTTACTTTGGCCCCTCTCTAGCCAAATCCAAAAATGGGAACAACCCCTGAGACACCGAACAAATTCCCTATAACTCACGCATATACCATGTCAGCCTCCACCTTCACTAAGCAAAATAAATTACGCGATCCTTACTGTCCATCTTTATCAGCCAACTCCCCCGTTTCAACCAAGTTTATCCATCCTTGAGTAAGAAAAGGTGCCTCAGCGGCTATGCTTCTCCAGGGCCTTTCAAACCCGACCATAGACGTCGCTCTCCCCTGGATGTTGTAATTCTTCAAGAAGATGCTTCCCCTCTCCCATTTGTAGGCACAGGCATAGACAGAAGACTTTTCAACGATTGGTTTTTCTTCCTCAAGCCCCGTTTTTCTTATCAGGCAAGTGCTGCGCTTTCAGCGCCTTTGGCAGACACTTCAAAGAGTCTCGATTTTCTTCAACAGATGTTGGTTCGGGTGCTCTTTCTTTAAAGTAAGATAGTTTTGATCGAGAAAGCACCGCACTAAAACGACTACATGGAGTTCCATCCCATAAAATGGATTGAAATGGGACCATGAAGACAGCCCGCCGCTGGACCTTGCTTAGCTCTCGCTCCGCTCGTTCCCACCTGTCTTCTTCCCACCAGACTTCTTTCACTCTAGTAGGAACCTCACAAGCCTTCTTGGCCTGTTACTCTAAAAGCTGGATCCCGCCAGCTTTAAAAAAATGGATTCCTCGAACTCAATGAATGAAGAAAAGAAAGAGTCTAAGGAATTTCTTTCTTCTAGTCATTCATTTTCTTCGCCGCAAACGAAGAGAAGAAATCCTAATAAGAGAAGAAAGAAGTCGAGTCCCTCGATCCACCCCTCTAGCCATTCCAGGTTTGGAAAGTAAGGTAGAAAATACAACAATGCCCCAAAGAGTAAGGGGACTAGAGGTTGTCTTTCCGCAACGGCCTTAGTCCTCCCAGTTTCTCACTTCCCTCCGGTGCGGTAGATACTTAAGAGAGAGGGAGGGGAAAGCGGGGATAGGGATAGCGGTCTGGTACCAGTGTTGCGCTTTCGTGATCGGGATGGTCAATCCGACACATCAATCGTACCCTACAGGTCGTACCCATAACGGACCACTTCGTCCGGGAATGAAGGAACCGTGGCTTAGGTCCAGATATGCCTGGGAATCGCTCACACAATATACATGACAGCCCCACAGCACTCTTGGTATCAAGTCATGCCCCGCCCTCTAGAACATCGTACACCCCGGAAGGATGGATCCTCGGTAAGCAAAATGGCCAATCAGAATGTTCCAGTGTGATATGATAATAGTAGCTCCTCCTAGTATGTGCTGGGCAAAGTAAAAGGAGTGGTTTGGTCGCTAAAGAAAGCTAGGTTCGTTTGACTCTCGCGATTGGTGGACAGGTAGCACCGCCCTACGTGGTAGAGTGAGTACACCGGGTAGTCTTGGTACTGGATCGCTTCTATAATACAATCCGGCATCACCTTGGATATCACACCCTTGAATCCTTGGATAGATAGGCCTCTTGAAACATCGCCTTCAATGATCTGGGTAGGGGAAGCAGGGGATACACATGAAATCTAACATTCTATCGGGAAATTCCCATGAAATCGAACACAGCTTTTACATCCCCCTACTCCTATGAAAGGCGCCCACTATGATAAAAACATGGGCTTCTCTCTCCGCTGCATGGTTTGCCTCTGTTACAAGAGCAGGGCCGAATGGAATCGATCGGGGTTTTGTTCATTGATTGACTCGTGATTCGATGAAGGGGGTTTTGCTCTATAGAAGCTTATCAAATAAAATTCACCCGTGTCAGCCCTGCCGTACGGATAGGCGGGATAGGGAGGTGGTGAACTAGAAGTCAATGCTTTCTCCTAAACCTATGAACTCGTCCCTCTATCTCTTAATGATGGTGGTCCCTAAATCGAAATTTACTAGCTTGATCTCCATCCGTTATGTCTCCCCTTCCCATCTATTCGGTTGGCGGTGGCAAGTCCAACCTTTGTAAGAATTCCAACCCGCGCTATAATCTCTTTTCCCAGAGGTTCGATTAAGACATCTTCCAATCCCCTAGTGAGGAAGTAAGGAAGAAAGAGTACCTGTTGTTAACAAAACGGAGTCTCAACTTTTATCGCACTGGTCTCAAAAACTCAATTATCGTATTTTCAGGCAGAGCACCAGTAAAAGACCACCTAGAGGCCTATGAAAGTCACGTTTTTTCTTAAGAAAGATGGCGCCTCTAAACTAAAAGGATGTCTTCAATTTAATCAGCAGCCAAGGCGAAGAGGGAGTCCTACCATCACGAGGGATTCGAGATATAAAGAGATAGCAAGCCGGAAGGACGACGGGAGATGATCGTTCGGACAGGAGATGTGGACGAGTTTTACCCTAGCTCCCAGAATAAGGTACCGGGACCTCATTGAGCACAAGATTTGAGCGGTTAATGGAGAGCACCAAACTCATGCGTTGGCTTTGGGGCGAGGATCAAGGAGGCCGGATTTACCTTTATGAACCGCAGCGTGAAGTGGTCGGGTTCACTCCTCCTATTGCCTTTACCCAGCGGCAAGACGCTTAGTTTTGTCGGAAAGGGAATGCTTCTTCCCCTCTACTGTGCGGGTGCTAAGACTAGGCGAAGAATTAAATGAATCAGTTCGCTTGACCAACCCGAGCCTCTAGTTCTTCTGATTTTGCTAACATCCTTCGATGACAGGCCGACCGAAGGAAGACGCACCGGGATCCTACTTCTATCTCATCAGAAGCAGGCGCATAGGCTATAGAATATAGAATCTCACCTTCTACTCTATCAGCTACTGTGCCTAATTTTAAGCTTTTTGGTCATAGGTTGCCAGTTTTCGGAGCTCACTTTGCAGGTCAGAACTATCGGAAGACGAAAGAGAACTTATTTAGACGAAAAGTGTGCCGGTGCCATTACCCCCAAAAACCCTACATTAGCAGTTCGGGTGGAATCAGACATAAACCAAGTCCAAGAAGACCGAGGAGGCCTTGGGGAGAAGGTAGCGCACTAATTCTATCCTCCTTTCCTGCTACTAGGGAAGCGCGTGCTACAGCTACTACTTTTGCACCTGCTCCTCCTATTATAGTTGAATAAACTCCTACGCCTGGAACTCCTCTTTATTTACCGCATTTCTTCCTTCTGCAAGAGTCATGTTCACTGCTCCTGCACCTCCAACAGGAACTTCCGCATCTCTATTCGCATCTTCCTCATATGTAGTATCTACGAAAAAAAGGCTTTTTGATCGCATCTGAAACGACAACAAAAGAAGTGCGTGCATTTCCCTATCAAAGCCCTTGAACTAGCCGCACGAAGGGCATTCTTCGGCTGAATCGTGTGGATTCACCAGGCACCCACCATAATATTGATTTGTTGAAAACAGCTCCTTCGTCTACCGCGCCTATTTGTATTGCTACAATCATGCTTACCGATATGCAACTGACTAAACAGGACATATGGCCGGGCAGGACGGCTTTGCTTAAGACCGGAATGCTACCCCCGCTCGAACTCCAGAACTAAACTCAAGTCATTGCTCATTCCCGCTCATGCTTGATAGCCCATGCTTGCTAGAACCATTCCCTTGCCTACTAGACTTGTCTAAAAGAAGAAAAGATGCACGAGCCACTCTTTCTCTTATAAAAGCTATTTGAAGATAGTGATTTGAATGCCTATCCCCTGCCTATGCGCTTGCCTTTACTACCTGCCCTTACCTGCCTGCCTTGAACTACTGCACTTGCGTATACTTTTTCTTGCTCTATCCAGAAGATAGCTTGAACTGGCATTGTGACTACAGATATATAGCCAATAGACAGAAGTCTTCCCAGGAGAGGAGATAAATTTAATTTACAGGCTTTCTACCAATGACCGGAGACCAGAAAGGGGAATAGAGAGATAAGCCTTGAGCGGTCAGACCAATTACGATCGATTCGCTAAACATTCAAGATTCGAGATGAGCTGCTAAAAGAAGGAAGGGCGATAGAGAGAGGTGGAAGGAAGACAGCCTATAATGCATTACCAGAAGGAGACAGCACTAATAGCT
>CANTUT010001713.1:15000-22500 GCA_947687605.1 Reutealis trisperma | reverse complement strand
GCCCATTTGGTTTACTTGTTTCATTCGTATTAGGTTTCGTTTTCTATATAAGGCTTGTTATCAGGTTATTTTCATTAACAGAGAAGTTAACAGTGAGTTAATAAAAAGTTATTGTTTCCAGTAAAATATTTTCTATGTGGGTTTGTTTTCTTTTCTTGTCTTGCTTGTGCTGGGCTATTATTTGTCTTACAATTGGTATCAGAGCCAGATTATCAACGATAGATGGCGGTCAACAACAATCCGATCTCTCTTGAATATGCCTCTAGTCAATACAATATACGAGATAAGCAAGGATCATTCAATAGTAAAGATACCTACGGGCAGATGTTACATACTAATCTGCAGCTTTTACAGAATCCGCAGTATAGCCATTGAATCAGAAGAGGAAGATGTCCCCAAACAGCTTATTTATATGCGACATCTTGTTAGCTACAGTCCTTGCTTACTCATCTAATGCTTAAAAGCAGACTTGCTCATTAGGTGTAAGCCATACAAATAAAAGAACATAGATTAGACTATGGAACTGGATCACTAGTCTGATATATACACACTCGAGTCAATCCTCGAACAGGAAGGGACTTCTACTTGTAAAGGGAATAAGAGGCACTTCAACTCTACTCTAGATGGCAGGGAATTCCCAATCGATGAAATGAAAATAGCAATCCCACTACTTCTACAACTAGGGGGGTCTATTAATTACGGGTTTTCCACTGAGACTAGATGGCTTGCCTTTCCCCGAGGAGGACACAGGCTCACTCTCTGACCTACTTCAACAGAAAGTGAATCCTATTAGAGAAAACTTGCCTGCACCCTAATTATTGGTAGAGTTCTTTGAGAACTCCCTCGCTTGGCACAACAGCAAAGATAACTACAATTCCAACTGGATCCAATGAGAAGAGAATTTCTAAAACCAATCCTTAAGACTGTAATTGGCTTGCTAGTCTTTTCCCTTGCGCTTGATAACTCTTCTGACAAGGAGTCCGCAATTGGAGGGGCGAATGGAAGTACTTCAAACTGAACACTCGCTTACGAAATGGAACAGAACTCTCAGGCTTAGAGGTCTTATAAAGCGCTTATCTTATCACGCCAACTGGCACTGGTCCTATAGAGAGAAAAATTCCTGGACTTGGCAGAGACAACAATAAATTCACCCGGTGACACCCCAGGATATCTTATCGGAATCTTATCTATAGCTATACCCCAGCCGGAGAAATAAAGATATCTATTATATGGAGCCCCCTACCGTTAAAACTGCCATTGGGCGAGATGTAATAGAAGTCCCAATAAAACTGCCACTCAAACTAGATCTCTTCCTCGCTGGCATAAAAGATATCTATCTATTAGCTAAAGCCCCTAGTAGAGTAATTTCATCCCACATAATAGGATTTGGATCAAGAAAGAATTCCTCAACCCGTGATATTCCTAAACTGGAACTCTAGTCCCATTAGCTGATCTGCGACTAAGGAGCCGATATGCGCTGTAGTTACATAAATGAAGATACAGCAGATATGCGACATTCAACCGATACGCGACAGTCCTAGTACATTGTTAGTTGTGGTATAGCTGTTAGTAAGGCGTAGAGCAGTAGCGGTCTTAACTTTTCCTGTTACAGAATCGACTCTGAGCGCTGTTCATGGCACGGTTAACGGTGCTAAAGAATAGCGATTGTTGAATCAGTTTGCTCTTTCGACTGTGATTGCTCTTTTGAAGCTCTGAGGTGAGGTTTTTATTCCTTTACTTTAGGAATGAAGGCAAGATCCGACTTTCAATCGAGTGAATAGCAGGCTTGTAGTTGAATCGAGATTGGCGATTAGTACAAGATCGAAAATCTATCTCTTTCTCGCAGCTCGTGCTTTAAAGCGAACGAATAGAACTAAAGGAATAATGATTGTTGACTAGACTTATACGATATTACCTTTTTTTCCTATACGCTTTAATAGAGAGAATAGAATATCCCAGCTAGAATAGTAATAGGATATAGGAGAGACTAGGGAATGATTGGCCTTAGCGATTCTTCACTCCTTGTTCATAGCTAACCAAGAGTGAGCTTATTCAAGCGGATAAGAGAACGGCGGACAAGGCGACAACAGCAGTCACTTGTGTAGCGGCAAGAGCGGACACCCCTCAAAGACTAGCACCGTTTTCTCTTATTCCTGAAAACCTGAAAAGAGCTAATCCCGCAAGGAAGCCCGATTTCTCCGATCTTAATGAACGTCTATCTTCATTCGCTGGATGCTAGAATGGACAAACTTGTAGCATCAGGTCTCCTTTTCTATGTTCGTTATGCGGATGACATGATTCTCGGATTCAAGAGGAGAGCGGATGTTCCCCGAGTGACAAGGGTTTTCACCGGGACGATAACGAAACTGGGACTCAGGGTACGATCAGAAAAGATTTGGCACCAAGAAAGAAGGAAGTCATCTGAAATGAGAGTCCTGGGACTCATCTGCTTCATTAGTCCAAGTGCACAAATTGAAGTGCGTCCTCCTTTCAAGAAATGGGAAAATAAACTCTCATTCGAGAAAATTGAGAAGAAGAAGAAGAGAGAAGGAAAAAAACTAGCGAATACGATGAAAAAGGACCCATCAACCCTAGACTTCTTTTTAGAATTTCTAATATATATAGTAAGACCCTATCTCTATTTCTTTTTTGGGTGTTCCTGCGCACAGAAAGAAATCATCCCCTTTTTTAGAAGTATGGGACGCGACCGTAGCTTAGCATTCATTCGTAGAAATAAGCCATCGGATGGGAAGGAATATAAAACCCTGATAGCTCAATATGAAAAAAGACTCATAAAGGAAGTAGAAAAAGCTAAAAAGCTGCAAAAAAACAACTTTCAAATTGCATAAGTGATAGTGATACCATGTTTTTCCGTTTCTTCGCTTCAACATCCAAATCAGGAAGATTCCGGAATGGAACAGTCCAAGGCTCGGTTCGTTCAATTTAAGCAACGAAGTCAACTTCGAGGCAGCTCGCGCCGAGGAGATGTGGAAAGAAGGACCGACTTCTTGTGTGATTACGAGCGGGGATGCAGACTGACGAGCATGCATGACGCTCGGTCGGATCAAGAGTGAGGAGACCTTTAGGGCTCTCTCTCGTTTCCTCAAGTTCTGTTCCGCACCGCGCCTTATGCAAGGCGACCTTTGTCGCCGTGGATTGGAAGTTTATCATAATGGTCCTATTTTGTTCAATTGTTGTTTGTCTCTTTTCTTTGTTTTGTTTTGTTTTGTTTATTAACTGGATTGGGAAGGTGTTCCGCGCTTCTTTTCTTTTCTGGTGGCTAATCCTTTCTCTGCTTCCCTTCCTTCTTATTTGTGCGTGCTCTTTTCTTAATCGTGTGACTTCGTCTTTTTCTTTAAACTTCTGCATTAGAACATCCTCCTTTTAGGCGTGCGATCGCTCCTTCGCGGCGATAATCCAATCCGAATCCCACCTTACCATTACAAAAGAGACCTCATCTTGTCTCGAACTCAAGGGAATCCACGAGAGTCGATTCAGTAATGAAGAGGTTATTCGTTCTGTGATTCCTAAAGTTAAGTTCTTCATTACTGAGTTGACTCCCGAGGCGCGGCAGCGCCATTGGGGTCTCTTTTGCAAGGGTTTCCGCCCTTACTTTCGGGTAAGCGTGCGTTGAACCTCTTTCTATATATAAAGAAGAGAAGAGGAGAGTTCACGTTCGTCTCGTGTAGAAGCGAGCGCGGAAACCTGGGCTTCAAAACCTCCCCGCATTGGCCCGGCGGGATGCGCCACGGCCGGCGCCGTAGCTATTCGAATTGATACCGCGAAAGTTAAATTGGTGCAAGTAGATCTTTCACTCTTGGGCGGGCTCCAAGTGTGGCGGAGCTCTGACGTACGACCCTTAACTAAATCCCTATTGTATGTCGACGTGAAAATGGGTATAGGAGAGAGACCTTTTTTGCAGGATGATAGACAAGACGTGAAAACACCCGATCCCATTCCGACCTCGATATGTGGAATCGTCTTGCGCCATATGTACTGAGGTGTCTCGGGAGACATGGTTTTTCCTGTAATATATAGCCCTTTTTTTGATGCCAAAAAACACGGTGTTTTCTAAAGTTGTTTGATTGAAATTGAGGTTTAGGAAGGAAAATGGAATGATGACGAAAAATCCCGACTTTTCATTCAAATTTCACATTTCGATGTATCGTAGGAAAGGGAATCCTATCTATGCGAAATTTCCCAAGGAAGTCATTAAACGACAACTCTCTTATGTTATGATGATAAATATGGAAATCTAGTAAATGTGAAATTACTTATATTTTAATTTTCTTCTTTATTCTTTATTTATTAATAGGCTAATGAGTCCGCTGCACACTTTCTATATCCGTACCTAATGCCCCAGGAAATCCAATCATTCGACTGAGAGTTCCGTTCCGATCCATGTACTGTGCCTCTGAACTTGGACTCCTTACTTGACTTCAGAATGAGATGAGGGTAAAGAATTCCTAGCCATCACAGCTTCCGGCTTCCCTTCCGCACCTGGCTTAGTTCATTTCATTCAAACTAGGCTAACAGAACTAAGTGAAGTCGTTTCATTCTCTTCCCCCCTTGCGTATTGCGTACTTACTTAATAAATGAATGAAACACAGTCTAATGCCTTCCTTCCCCCTCACTCTCCTCGGTCAAGTGCTTAGATAAGTTTTTTAAGTGAATGGTAAGAAAAGGTTTGGTACTCGGCTCATCTTGGTTGAGTTGCTTAGAAAGCTCCCTCCTCTCGTCGGCCAAGCTGCTGATCCAGCTTCTCCTTCTGCAGCTTCTCCTTTCTTTCCGAACTGCCCTACTTAAAGCCAAGGAATTCACCTACGGAACATCTCCTGTGAATTTAGGCGAGTCAGAGGAAGAAACTCAACAACTCGAACTCCTCACTCATAGCTAACAACTCAAGCAACCCTCGCTCTGTTCTCAATCGGCTATCAACTACTTTTAGGCGGGATCCATTGGAATTGTAACTGTGAATGGAAGTGGGTCTGCTAGCTGTGATGCTGCTGAAGGATCCGGGACTAGATACAGGTCTCGATCTCACTCTATAAAGTAAAGGCGAGGATACTATCAAAACGCTTCTCAACCATAGCCATAGAAGCAATGGTTGGATCAAATAGTTTATATAGAGGTGGGGATTCCTGCACGGTCGAGATAAAGAGAATAGAGAACTACTCCATAAACAAGACAAGAGAGTATTCGATAGACAAGCCCCTTACTCGTTCCTACAAGCAAAGAGAAGAGATGGAGAGAGACGGGCTTCCGAGGAACGCAGTAGCTTGCTGGCCTTTTGGGTTGAGGCCCTGCTTCAATTCCAAATACAACCCTCTGTTCTCTTCTAAGTAGGAATTCTCATCGCGCTATACTCCTAGTGCAATCAGTCATGTAGTTAGTCATTGCGCTATACGGCTTCATACGAAGACTGCTTTTACACGAGCTGCTTTAAATGACTTGCCTTACGCGAACTGCCTTTATACGGCTTTGGGCTTCTACTCTTAGTGGTGCAGTTATTCATCACGTCGTAGTGAAGTCAGTTTGGAAATGCTCTAACGTTCTCCACTTCCTGAAATGGTTCCGTAGATCTAACCGGAGGAAATAACCAAAGAAAAAGCTCTACTGCTAACCGTGATTCTCGCCCGACCCTGGGCGGTGAGTGGGGTAGGCGGAACGTTGTGCGATAGTAGCCTGTCAGGCATTAAATTAATAATAAACTTTGCTTTGCCAAGAGGTCTCAATCTAAGACAAGGGCGGTAGGGAAGGTAGATAGCGAGCGAGTGAGTCAAGATGCGGGAGGACTTCACTGGCAAAGAGTGAGTTGCCGGGGTAGGGTAATGAGTTTCCAAAGAATATGAAGGGAAAGGGAAGGATCATTGAGCAAGCTTTGAAGGTCACAGGCTACACAAGCTCCAAAGCGATAGAAGCTTTTTTACGCACACTCAGACAAAGATTGAGGTGATGGTCGCCCGCCTCGTACTTCTATTATTATTAAGGGCCTTCCTCTCGCTATTCTAGAGAACACACTACTGGCTTCTTCCGTTCGCGTTCTCCAGCCTGCTTTGACCCACTTCCTTAGCTACCGAGCTCCAACCCCCTAATATGACATTGAACTGACTGACTTACTTGCTTAACGCGTCTGTCGGGAAAGCCAAAGACTAACATAGGTCCTTCCTATACCGAGCATTCATGAGTGCATCGAGCGGCTCTTTCAACTGCCGCCTAATCTCCTCATTGGCCAATGTCGACGTCCTGTAACGCCGTTGGGTAAGACTGCTCCCTGTGTGAGTTCAATCGAGTGCAAGCTAGCAAATCTGTTATCACGCTTTTTCAAGTGCCTTTATCTTGAACGGCCAGTCACTCCGTACCTGTGAGCAATCTTGTGATAAAGCCAGGAAAGCCTGCCAGAGAAAAGGCTAGGTAAAAAGCTAGGGACGAAGTGACTCGAGCGAAGCGAAAGGTAGTTAGGGAAGGAGATCTTCTACTAAGGTAGACGGAACACCAAGGCAATCTCAACCTCAACAGCATCTATTAGTATTAGGCGGGGACAGGATTCGAACCTGCAATCTCCAGGTCATGAGCCTGGTGAGATAACCATTACTCTACCCCGCGTCTCTTTCGAACTCCGAAAACAACGTTCAACTTACATGTGTAAAGCATAAGACCTAAGTAGCATGATTAGACCTGCAGTGGTGAACCAGGCGTATTCCTTTCTCTGTGGACCTTTCTTCTCTTATGAAATTTCTTGGTGGCGGTAAGCTTTGGAACTATATATAGGTATAGGGCAGCTATGAATCAAGATCCAGACTTTCCTCGGGCATGGCATGGGCAGGACTGTGCGTTCGCTTCAAGCCAGTCCTATTCCTTCGTATAATATAAAGAAAGGCAATCTCCTTTCTTTTTCCTACTAAGGGGATGGTGAATAAGATGGAATGGAGAGACCAAGAGAAGTTGGAAATGGGGCACCTTAGCCAATTGTAAGACCCCTGGCATCCTCCCTTAGGACATGACTCGGGAACAGGACTCTTTTTTATTTCTTTCAAGGGAATCGGTTCAGAGGTCGATGTATGGCCACGAAAACGCACGAAAAGCATAGATACGTGAGGGGAAGCCGTACTTGCTTGTCTTGAAAGCTTGTTCGGTTTACACGAATTGGAATAGATAGGGAAGCTAAAGCCTCTAGTCCTACTACAGCCGATAGCCCAAGTACTACCTGCGCCTTAGGACTTTCAGGCGGTTAGGGCATTGCATTACAAGATCAACTAATCCGAAAGAAAATGCCTCAGCCGCTTCGAAACAGCTTACTTTGCCGAGCCAGCATCAACTTCTCTATTGACGTTTGCGCCCGTGCCATCAACCGAGAAGGCGGAAGAGCCTATCCTAAGACTAAGCGCTTTAGAGCAGGAACAACAAGAGCTGCAATTCTCCCTCGCTTTCTCAGAAGCAAGAAAAGAAGGAACTCATATTCTTAGCTAGAAGAGCTTGCAGTCTTTCCCTTCTTCAACT
>CANTUT010001713.1:0-10000 GCA_947687605.1 Reutealis trisperma | reverse complement strand
TGGAAAAACTTTCTTTGCTCATTGAGAGTAAAGTAGCTTCTCGAGAATGGGCTCCAGTACCAGTCGCTAGGGGTGGCCCGTCTATTTCCCACCTCTTGTTTGCGGATGATGTCTTACTTTTCTCTCATGCTGCGTTTAAGCAGTGTCAGGTGGTCTTGGATACTATGAAGCAATTTTGTGCTTGTTCCGGTATGCTCGTTAATGAGCAGAAATCTCGAGTCTATCTGTCCCCTTGCACGAGACACCTTCATAGGGAAGCTCTTCGGCGTCGTCTTCACCTATTCTTAACCTCAGATTTTGCTTGCTATTTGGGTGTACCTTTACATTCTCGGTGTAACAAGGCAGCCTATCGTCATATTTTGGATAAGGTGCATAATCGGTTGGAAATCCAAACTGCTAAATCGGGCTGGTCGACATACTCTTGTGCAAACTACTCTATCTACTATTCCGTTGTACACCATGCAAACTTGCTGGTTACCTACCGGCGTATGTGATGATATTGACAAGGTTTTTTGTGTGGTACGCTCAATGGAGCTAGGTCAAGTCAATGCTAATCCAAACGAAAACTCATTTCATTACCCCGGATTTCTGGCTTTTACCTACTATACCGGGAAAGCAAGCCTACTAGGATAGGCTGGACTCTGATTCCATTGATTGGGTCGCCCATTAGCTAGCAACTACCTATGCACTTCTTAGCCACTCGGGAGCTCAGAAAACCTTGGATCATTCCCATAACAGGAATAGCGGGACGATTAGCAACTAAAGAGAAGAGGTCTAGGCCGATCGACTCATCAAGTTCTCATCCCGGAACCACATAAGTCCAATAATAGAATTTCCATTCCTCGCTTATTAGGGGCGGGTTCGGGTTGAATACTTTTTTTCCAATTTAATACTTTTTTTCCAAATATAATGATAGATAAATACATAGGACATGGCGAAGGTAAGGCTTAGAACTGAACTGC
The DNA here is from genome assembly GCA_947687605.1 of Reutealis trisperma. Classification (NCBI taxonomy): domain Eukaryota; kingdom Viridiplantae; phylum Streptophyta; class Magnoliopsida; order Malpighiales; family Euphorbiaceae; genus Reutealis; species Reutealis trisperma. The sequence continues at coordinate 9,038 of CANTUT010001713.1, read as the reverse complement.
ACATTAGTAAGTAAAGTAAGGAAAGGTTTACTTTTCCCCGGTTTAGGCTTTCGGACCTTATTACATAGAATAAGGGAATGAGGAATTCCGATTGAATGTCCAGATGAGATGAATTTTGAGACTAATACCCATTTTTGAAGACAGGTAATTCGGTTTAGGAGTGCAGCTCCTTCTTTTATTTTAGAAGAGAGGAATAGGGTGGAAACTCTTCCCGAAGCTCTATTGTTTAGTCCCCCATTAGCGGATGTTCCGGTAAAGTCAACGGATTCTCCAACTCCACTAGTCAAATCGTTTTTGAGTAAAGGGCAGAAGTAAGGGATTCCAACTCAGCATTTAGTGAAGTAGCAGAAGCAGATAACTACTCGACCGAAAGATTTTGAACACAATAAGAAACCAGAGTTTAGGATTTTTGGTATGAAAGCGAAGCTAAGATAACAAGGTTTGTAGTTGACCCAATAGGGGTTGAAAAGAGGGAATCAACCAAAACGTCAAGATCAGATGCGGGAGATTCCACCAGTTTTGGAGTAAACCAAAGATTCATCAGAGGTACGTAGTCGCTATAGCGAAACTATTGGACTGAATAGAAGCTTTTACGGGTTGAGATTTGAAGGCTTATTGGCCAAGGTTTCTTTCCAGCTTCTGCCTTAGACTGATTTCTTCTTTCTGACTTCGTAACTGTAAGAAATGCCTTACAAGGCTTGCTACTTCTTAGGCGAAAGAGGGATTGATGACTTAGGGATTTGCTGCTACTGACTCTAGCTAAGTTCCCGGGAGAGAGGAAGAAAGAAAAAGAAATTCATCTTATGAGATTGACGTGAAGCCAAAAACTGGAGAAAAGAAGTTGATGAAAGGGCATAGAAGTGACTAGAAATCCTTTACAAGAGCAGTTAAGAGAAGGAAGAGATTTGCCCCAACTATTTGATCTTATTCCTTACCTCTTTACTAATTATTCCGCTGAAGAAGGATTCTATCTCACTTACGTGATTTAGAGTCTCTGAAGCCAAGATTTGCTTTGATTCTAGTCAAAAGTGCCTGTCGTCCGCCTTGAAAGCTGCTTCCTACTAGTCCCAGTTGTCCGAGAAATGGAACTGTAAGAGGAAGTCTGCGCCCCCTGCTTCTTTAGTTCTTTCCTTAGTTCCCCTGGTTCGATGTAAGAGAGATCTCCTAACTGGCTTTATCCCCAAGTCAACTCTTTTCTTTATTGTTACGGGTCGACTATTGATTGAACTTGATATGGGAGATTTACTATCTAGGTTAACCCAGAGGGTTCAGGCTTCATTCTTTCTTTTACCGTTCTTCCTGGAATGTGAGACAGATTGAAAAAGTAAATAGGCGATCAGCGACCAAAGCCTGAGATTGTATGAGTCCCGCTAGTTCCAATAAGACTTCATTCCGTAGTTCCTAATATCTGGAAATCTGGGGTTACTTGGATGAAAGAGATGTGAGACAGAGAAAAAGGAAAACCTTAAGAACTATTGGAATGAATTGGACTTAGATGAGGTTTCTTACAGGTCTGTCAGTTAACTCTGTGTCCTTAGATTAGGTTTAGGGCAGTGAACTTGTTGATAGATTTTCCCTGACATTGAAGACAGAGATGAGGGACAGATTTTTGAAGGAAAAAACCTTCTGTATTGTCTGTGCAGTAAGGTAAGTACAGTATGGTAAGTAAGTCAATGCAGGTAAGGTCAATCTCCGCTAGTCAGTGTATAGAGCTTTTTTCTCCTAGGGAATATCTCAGAATATGGCTAAGAATAGAATCTCACAGTCTTAAGTCTAGGTAAACCAGTATGCGCATGCCTGTCTATTGGTAGGTAAACAGTCTAGCTAGGGCTAGTAATAGTAAGAGGTCTTATCGGGCTTAGTAAGTAAACAGTCTAACTATGCCTGGTCAGTCTTTCAGTAGGGCTAGTAGGACTAATTACTACCACGTAACCCCTGCCTACGATTGGTCTTTACTGTTTGAGAGAATATAGACCTTTTTCCTCCTCTAGCATTCCCCCTCTAAGCTATGTCTCTGAACTACCTTCCCGCGAACGAAGAGCAAAGAATCAAGTCACTCGAAGCTCCTCTGGCACGCTCTAGCCGAGCGGTCCTCGCCTGCACAAGCAGGTTTGGCTCTTATTGTGCTGGCAGGCCTGGGCGAGCGAGGTAGGGTTAGATTAGAGGGAGGGGGGACTGCGAACGCCCGTCCCCATGAAGCGCCAGGGAACCATGCATTCCTCCCGGGCTGGGCTCTCGCGTGTCCGGGGTCCGATCAGATCAACCAGCGACCGGTTTACGGAGCAAGGAGTTAAGCAAGGGCCAGGAGATTGATAGAAGAACCTGGCCGAAGTCAGTGTTGTGTTCAACTCCGCGGGTTAGCTGGTTGGAAGGGATTGCTTTCTGCCGTCTGTCTTTCCCTTCTTTCTCTTCTCCTTAGCAAAGTAGGTTCAAGTCAAACTTTTGGCTTGCTACAAGCTAGGCTCAAGGACTGCAGTCAGCCGCTTCCCCTGTAGTCGTCAGCTCGTTCTTGACAGATCCGATCGGGTGTTCATAATCTGGAGTAAAAGGATTCGAACCTTTGCATGCCGGTACCAAAAACCGATGCCTTACCACTTGGCTATACTCCATACGGCCTGTTTTGGACGATAGAACGGAGAGAGGGGGAAAGGAGAAGGCAGGGCTCGAAGAACGAGCCGAGCCGTGCAAGAACGCGGGGATATAGCAAGTAAGCAGCAAGGTTCTCCCTTTAGCCTTTAGGACCGACTACACTCGCGACTCTAATAGAAAGAAAGGGTAAGCTCTCTGCTCTATTTGCTTGCAATGCTATATCTATCAAAGTTGGCGAACGCTTCTTTAACCTTAGACTCGTTACGCTGTTCGAATGAACTCGTTGGCTCCGCGTCCACCGGTAACCTTCGTCACCGTCAGCATTTGGTACTCTCTCGATAGCTTCAATAGTTCACTGAAAGCTTTTGGTGTAATTGTAATGAACCGCAAGCCCTTCAGAAAGAAAGACATAATAAAAAAGAAAGGCTTGGTTGCGGGAACTGACGGTGACGAAGATTACCGGGGCCGATACGGCCGGTTACCGGGAACCTTGTGGTTCCCTTTGTAAAGTAGGCTTTTTGCTAACTAATTAGAGTTGACATGAAATGGATCACGGAAGAAGACGTTTCCGATGAATGAATGATTCAATCCCCTCCCACTCACACGGGTTCTTCTATTGAAGGGCTTCCCCCTCTTCTATGTGAGGTGGGGCGTACGTAAGAGCGGAACCTAGATAGAACGCGGAGCGCCGGCTCCCCGCCGCCGATACTGTTACCCATGCTTACCAGCTCTTACCATTGCCGCCTATAGATATAGATGGGAGGTAGGCGAAGGTAGCTTGCTTCTCTTCTCCTAGGCTACCTGCACATCTTATTCGCGAAGAAAAAGGCAGCGAGCGGTTCTTCGCTTAGTAGAGCTACCGGCCGCCGGACGACGACCGCGTCTTGTTCTCGCCCAGCCGTTTCTTTTGATTTGATTATTATTTAGAATCCTAGACTAAAGAAGAAGCTCCTGAATCAGTGCAGGGCCAAATCAGCAGCAGGAGAACTGTACTAACCTGCCGCCGGTGACTTTCTCAGGGCTCCGCAGGAGAAGAAAGAAGGTCCGGGTAAAATTTATAATGAAGCGAAGGTCCCCCTTACTCCCTATTCTCTCTTAAAGCTTTATAAAGCTCCGCGAGAAAGGGTTGGTTAAGAACTATTGACTGTAAACCATAGCAGTTACACTCACTCAATGGAAATGTTCGCCTTTGGAATGAAGATGGATGAGCAGGCACTTGAGCCTGGAACTGATGAAAATTCGGGGGAAACATGGAACCGGTCAGTATACTGGGGGGGCGAGACATGACCGCGACTTAATTAAGATTCAAGTACCGTTGAAAAGATTAAAGGAACGGGGGGAATGACTACCTCTGTAATAAAGCACAGGCTAATACGAGCCGACCAGAAGAAGCAGGGCTTAGATTACCAGATCCTGGACACAATCTTCCTAGAGATGGAGAGCCCCTTGCCTCGCCTTTTCTAGGTTTTTTCTGAGTGTTAAAACGGGTAGATTTTTCATTTACCAATGAATTCCCCGATTCGATCAATAATGGGATTCTTGGCTAGAAGAAAGGTTCTGTGACATGGACGCCCAGCCCAACTCGATCGGTCGGTTGGCTCACCTAACAGATGATGAGATTCTCGATCGAGTTGATCGAATTTTGAAAACTCTTTCTCACTATTCAGAACAGTAGAGCTTTCGATCAAGATGTTCTCGCCTCCCCCGTTTGGGCTCTCGCTCGAATCGGAACTTTTATGCGTTGGTAGGCTTTCGACTCAATCTAATAGCCGGGCGCCAATAAAAGAGAAAGTTTTCGCATGGGCTCATCATCTGATGCAGAACTTATTTCATAACCACCATCCATCACCAATCACATTCCATATCCCACTTCAAACTTTTCGATTCCTCGGGTAGTCTCCTCTATAAAGGCATTCCAGCTTCAGAGGCAGGTGAGCCGGGTCAGGAAGGAGTTTGACTGCTGGGATGGGATCGGATCCTATTCGAAGCACTCCACCACGAAAAAGAATCTTCGGGTTGGATAGGCAGTAGAGATAGGAGTTCCTATCTATAGGGCGGGCTTTCAAGACAGAGATGCACTACTCCATCTGGAAAGGGCTTTCCCTCGAAGGCCAGGAGGGAGTAAAAAAATCATAGAAAAAATCCCTTCCCGGCCGACGGGACTCTACGTCTGGGTCTTATTCCATCTCAAACTCGGATTAGGAAGAGTGCCCTTTTTCTACAGATCAATCATAATAAACAATACAAGAAAAGAAATTCTCCTGCCGGCGAGAAAGGAGGAGGAGATTAAGGATAGATAGTCACTCCACTCCATAGATAGTGAACACAGATTTTTGTTTCATTTTCAATTCCTTTCAGGTCAAAAAACGCGGACTGCTGGTGGGGCTTCCCTCTTCTTCCGCTTTACAACCGGAATAAGGAACCTTAGAATTAACCCTACCTGTCGATGATAAAATGGGATTTTAGAGGACCACCAGCTGGCGGATCAGAAAGATTTTTATGGAATGTCCTACTCCTGCCTGAGCTTTCCGATCAACCAATCCCCTATTTCGGGGACATCTCTGTGTTAGGTAGGGCCAGGGATCTCTGATTAGTCGAATGAGCCCATCCCTCTGGCCTATCATTTATTGGTCGATCCGGCTGGCGGCTCCTGCATCTCCTGCGTCTCCACGGGGGCCCTTCATACAAGTTTGCTGCTAGGAGCCCCTCTAGTCGAATCAATAATCAATAGAAGTCCCAATAGAAGTTTACTGACCCGGCTCGTCAATCGACGATCTACTGCTCCCTCTTAGTTGCAGATGCCCATGCTTTGATTCGAAAGCCCTAGCCAGTGATGAATCCCCAGTAAGATCGGAGTATTGAATTCCTCCTCCCTTCGCCAGTTTGAACCCGTCCCAGCAACGAACACCTTCCTACTGCAAGGTGAGGCTCTGCCCTTCCCCTAGAATCCAATCCGGGTCGGAGGAGCAGCTAGTCCAACTTCTTGAGCAGCCGAGATATTGAACAACGAACATTTGATTGAATTCCTTGCGAGATGAGAGGTTTGGAAGACGCTCGAGTGAGAACGTTTAAGAATGAACTCGAGTGAGAACGAGAGGAGTGGGAAGGTTTGACTCGAATCCTGGACCTGATCTTTAATCCTACACCGGTTAATGACGCGATGGGAGAAGTTTTTATTATTTCATTTTTTCATCAATGCTGGCCCAGTCGAGGCTCGTCCATGCCCAATCCCAATGGACAAACCTTCGATTCGATCCGCCCCTAGCTCTATAATCCACCCGTCTTCCCCAGTCCCTGAAAGCCCTCCTCTCCTGGGCCTAGCCCTCTTTCTCAACTCGAGTCTTAAGTTCAGCGGCTTTCATCATTGACGAACACCTGCGCTAATAAGACAAAGAAGTGGGGAGTCTATGCCTTGAATGAATCAGTAACAACGGATTAGTGGAATGAGGGATCAAGAGACGGATAGGGGGGGCCTATCAATCATTGGTGGACCTTCCCTTGAACGGTTACGAAGCTCTCAACTGAGTTGTTTAGGTTCTGGAATTCCATCTCTAGTTGGGGGTTTCGGTTCGAAGGTTAAAAAATGTGGTGCGGGTTCATCTCTCTCGACCAGTTCAGGTTCAAAGGAAAGGGTGATCGAGGGGACCCAGACTTTAGATCTCTTCTCTATGGTGGGAGGTTTTTTTCGTATCAAGAGTGTGTCGGGGAGGCCAGGGAAGACGGATTGGATCGAGAGGCGATGCCTATGCCTCTTCTTTATCGATAGAATTCCCATCATTTGCAGTCTACGGCGAAGGAGACAAGGGCGAGGCACCGAACATGTTCTATCCTCAACCTCCATCCGTCATTAGTAATCTCAATCCGCTTTTCCTATTCACTAGTACACTGCGCGCTACAACTAGCAGCCTACTAGTAAGGGAAAACGCTAGCGCGCAACGGCTGAAAAGCCAGCAACCTGTTAGGAGTAGGTTTTGGCTTTCCCCTTTTTTTATTATTAGTAAGAAAGGTTTGGAACCCTATACAAGGGGCTGCTTGCTGCTCGCCTCTATCTCTAAAGGGGCTTATGCACTCCACTCGTTATCACTAAACGACGAAGCCAAGAGCGGAAGGAGGGACTTGAACCCTCAACCTCAGCCTTGGCAAGGCTATGCTCTACCATTAAGCTATTTCCGCCAGCTACGGTAGTGGCGAAGCACTACTGAGCAATTCACGTATCACTTGATACGGACGACTTCTATTTTTCCGCCGGACCACACTCTTGACCCCCGATCGAGCTACGAGCACGAGTAGGTAGGCGGCTAGGGGGGGAGGGGCGGCTGGGCTGCCTTTTCAATCAATCTCCGGCTGGTGCGAGTTGTAAGGAATCTTGGTCTCGAGTCGAGCTGGGGCTTTTTTCATTCTCGTAACGGGCACCGCAAGACCAGACAAGTTACTCCTTCGCCTCGCAGCGGCGGCATCTGTCTTTTAAGTGATGTAATTACCTAAGACGGCTTCTCTTATTCTACGATAATCCAAGCAGCAGCTCCACAAGTCCGCTCGGAACCAGTAGATTCCTGAGCCATTCGTTCTCCCCTCTCGGTTGGCCTTTGCCAGCCACTAGAGCAAGTAAGAGAACAAGAGACTCTTCATGAACTTCAAGAACCGCAGATTTTTACCGGATTGTACACCTTTGTGTCTGGCTATGTATATGGATGTGCATAAAGAAGGGACGGGACATCTCCCTCCTTTTTTTGGGGGGGAAGAGAGAGGGAATAAGCTGCAGCGGCACCTCACGAACTTCTTACTGGGGCAGCACCATCCTATAGCATTTGCTAGTGTTTGAATGCACGTGTTTTTTTTTCATATTCCTGCGCAGTTAAGAGAGAAATTGTCCCCAAGGAAACCACTTGTGTCTTTCTTGGATATGCTCAGTCCGGGTATAGATGCTATGACGTGAAATCCAAGAGACTCGATGTATCCTTGAATGTTCTCTTTAATGGGTCGCCTCATATTTTCCTTAACCTAATTAAGAAGCCCCGGGGGAGAATGGTGATGGAGATGTATTGCGGCCTTCTCCTGTTCATCAACTCGAACCTCATTCTTCTGCAGTTGATGTTACGGATCAGCCTCACTCTTCAGGCCAGCATCTTCTGCCGATTGTCAGCCTGTTCAGCTGACCTCAGAGGATTCCAATCACCCGGCACAGCATGTTTATTCTCGGCGGCGATTACAGTCTGTTTATCAGGGTAAGACTACTCCAGAAGATCAGCAGTCTAACCCAGTTGCTTCCCTGCCAGTCGCTTTCTCAGATTTTGGATCCCTCTCTCAGGTTCGTCGATCCTCTCAAGTTTCTTATCTTGTTGAAGTCTTTTTGTCTTATCTTATGTCCCCAAAACATCGAGCTTACCTCATGTCAGTTCAATCTTCTCATGAACCTGAATTATTTGCTGAAGCCTTCTATCATAGCTTTCTTCCACAGAAGATGATTGAGGGCTTCTTCCAAATTGGAGGGTTTTTTGGTGGAAGAAATCACTAAAACGAAAGCTTTAAAGGCACGTAGTGATAGGACACAAAGTGATTAATAGGGTGAGAAGTAACATTTCTCTTTTCTTGCCTCAGGGCAATAGGTAAATACAGATCAAAAACAAGATAAGGAGGAAGATAGGAAGTACTACCCACAGTGACGGATGCCTTTTTTCCCAAAGGCACACGAAATGTTTGATTCTGGTACGCTCTTGGATGGCTCTGAACGGCAATTGAAGCAAGCAAAGCGAAGTAGGGGAGAGCTCAGTGGAGGAATAAATACCACCTCCCTCGGGTGCTTATGTGTATGCTTTATGAAATGGAATCCTATCGCTTCTCCCACGTGTCGCTCTCTCACATATCCCTATATCTATCTATACCTAGCTGACCACCCCCTATCCCTTCTTAAAGGCATTAAACTAGAGACACTAACCCTCACCCCTTATCTATCTATCTAAAGAACCCTACGTAAAGGGTACCCCCCTCCACATTTTGGCGACTCCACTGGGGAGGGAGTGATCCCTACTTAATGCCAAAGCGAAGGACTGGTCAGCAACCGGAGACTTCACGTGCTCAAGACTCTCAAATGGGTGATTCTCAAGACCCCCCACCATCCAACTTACACCCGCCTTGGGTACCACTGCGGATGATCCTGAGGTCCCTCCTGCCGTACGCGCTATCCTTGTCGCATTCAACGATGCACAAGATAAGATGCAAGAGAGCGTGAGGGTATCTCAAGAGAAAGTCTTTGAGGCCATGCGAGAGCAAACCAAGATATTCAACGAGACCCTAGCGTCTCTCAACAAAACAACTCCTGCTGCGTCTAACGCACTCCCACCAAGACCCCCCTCAAGTAATGTTGTTATTCAACAAGGGTTAACCAATGCAACTAATGGTGTCACACCCACAGGTCCCTCGACCAGTGCACCACCTCCTCCGACGATGGA
>CANTUT010001712.1:5000-67500 GCA_947687605.1 Reutealis trisperma | reverse complement strand
AGCTAAGGCTCCATTATTATCACAGCAGAGAATTTGCAACATCCTATGTAGCAAAATTGGCTTCCATAATAAAGTTTGTAACAACAATTTGCTTAGAACTTTTCTAGCAAATTATTTCTTCATCATAGATAACAACAATCCCAATTATAGACTCTCTATCATTTTTTGTAGTAACATTCTTCATTTGTATAAATTAAATCTTAAATACTTCTCAAGTACTTTAGAATAATTTTGATTATATTTCCAATAATTTAATCCTAGATAGGATTAGAATTTGTTAGCATACTAACAACATTCTCGATGTCCGACTCATTTTACAACTCTTGTATAATTTAGATTTCGTATAGTCGTACTATAAAGAATCCATGCCATACTTTCTTTGGGTATCTAGGGAATCAACCCTTAAAAAGTGGATATCAAAATTGTAGGAAATAAAACTTTCAGAATTAGCATGTTGAACTTTTCAACATCTTTTCCAAATATTGACTTAGACATATTTAACATTCTTTTCAATCTATCTCTATAGATATGAATTAACAAGAATGTAAAATATTTATCTCAAGTCTAAATGAAGAAAGTAATGGTTAAACCATTCTACAAGTGCAAATATATTAATACTTCTACAAATCAATGTGTTATCCATGTACAAAACTTGAAAGTGAGGATACTCCCACTATCCTTTTGTACATTAAAAACTCATCTCGCAATGATACAACTCATTAAGGTTTTGCATACTTGGAAATTTTCTTAAGACTCTAAGCCTTTAGATTTATTCCATGATTATGTTTTCTTTTCTAGAGAAAGAAAATAAATATTGACATCTATATGTCAAACTCATAATCATTATGCTTGCTATATTGCATATAGCTAGAATAGAATTATCTCATAATTTGCTTCAACATGAATGTACAACTTTTGTGCATTCATATAAAGTAAATTATATTTTTTTTAAGATTAGATATTTTACTATCTCATGATTTACTTCATCATGAATATACAACTATTGTGTATTCATACAAAGAAATCATATCTTACAGAAAAATTAGATATTCTACTAAATCTTTAGCAGCTTATAGGGATAAAACATTTAGTTAGTTTTAGACTTTTCACATAAAACATTTAGTTAGTTTTAGACTTTTCACAGGGTTGATCAAATTTTACTTTGATCAATTGATTGGATATTATTGGATGACATTCACCTAATCATTCTATCTTTCTCAATATGTCACCTTCTTGTATAAATACTTTATCAAGAAATAACATCTTTGCTAACAACTCTTTGTTATGCAAAAGATAGAAATACTATCCCAAACCACTTTTAAGATATCCAACAAACCTTATCTTAATTAGAATCTTCCAATTGTCTAACTTTAGCTTATCAAATAAGTTAGATATCTCAATTCAAATTATGAGTAAGAATTTTGATATCTATCTATATCGTATCATATATGAATTAGGATTAGATAGACTTTGGAGAAAATTCTATTTAAGAATATTATGCTATTAATTATAAATTTCCATAAGGAAATAAACAAAAAGTTTTATAGTTCATCATCTATTACATCATATCATATATGTTGTAATTTATTCTTTTGAGTATACCATCATATATGGTTTTCCCAAAAAGAATTATGATTATATGCCATTTCTATATTTAGGAAATATCTCAAAAATTGGTAATTGAGTTCTCCCAACTTTGATCAAATCAAAGGGTTATGATACTCTTTCCCTTTTTGTATGAAATATCCTTAATATTTATTTTCTTTTTCATTTGAATTTCTTAAACGTTTCAATAATTCAAATGAAAAATTCATTTTATTTACCTTTTTTTAAACGAGTTAATATTTACATATATAGGTAAACACAATGAATTAGGAAAAATTTCCACTAACCATTTCACAAATGGTATTGATGCATCTATCTGCATAATTCTAAAACTTCTTCGATTTCTATCCTTTTGTCCAACAAAAGGTGATCTAGTTGTTTTGCATTAGATACTAGACTTCTAAGTTGAAACAAGTTCACACCCTAATGGGTAGTGACAAATGTTATTGTGAGGCCTCGCCTGAGCACCCGGTCTGACCCACTAAAGGAAGAATCGTAAATGCTTATTTGGGACAAACATCATAATTGGAACCCGCTATGAGTTCAGAAAATTGTATTTTGTAAGTTGTAATTTGCAAAAGGAGTTGCCACTTTAATTTTGTTTATTTTAGTTGGGAAAATTAAAGCAAAAACCCAATTTGATTGATTCCAAAATTATAATATTTATCCCAAGGAAAAGCACTAGTCCTCGAATGACCAAAGAGGGCTCGAGGACTAGGTTTTGGTTAAAACAATACAAAAAAATTAGTTTGGCTTAAATACAAAATAGCTTTTATAAAAAGAAGTTTTTATATATACATGAATAGATATAACATGATGTATGAAACAAATATTACTCATGAAATGCATGACAAATATAAGATAATGATAATCACAAGATGCAAAGAAAAGATAAAGAAGTAACTACTTAAAATTATTACAAGTCAAAGTATCAAAACAGGGGATCTTTCCTCTAGCCCTTATGGGTTCTAGGAAAAGCACACATTCCCCAAATATAATCTAAAATAAGAAAGAGAGTATTAAAACAATTATAATAAAAAGAGTTAAAATTTCAATTTTTATTTAAGAAAAGTAATTTCAATCCTAAACTATGTGAAGAAGGTGATAGAGAGAAGAAGTTGTTAATTTTAGTGGAGTTGAATGCCTTAGAGATAGCAAGCTTGCGTATCCCTTTGAATGGGAATTAAACCCCATGCAGTTCTTCCTTCTTGCGAAGGAGGGGTTTTTAAGTCATAGCCTTTATTATCATGTTTTGATTGATTTTAAATGGGCTTAAGGATTTGTTAATTAGGTCAGATTTTAACTAACAAAACTTAGATCTTTTCAGATTTAGATCTTGAAATTGAAATTGAAAAGGAAAAGGAAAGAACTTTTACCTTTGGCTTACATCGACGAGGAATGTAGAGAGCAAGCTTAGCACTGGATCTAAGTTCCACCTTGGCTTCGGGATATCACGAGCACTCCTTGTGGAAAAAGAACTCTTGAATAGCGTGAACTCTTCTTGGAAGGACTTTGGATCACCTTTGCTTGAGAACCACAAATTCCCTTTGAAAGGAATGGCTTGAATTGAACCTTTTCTTGATTAGAAAGCTTAAGAATAGAACTTGAAGTGATTAGGAGGCTTGTGAATGAGGTTTTGAGATGATTAGAAAACTTATGAATGGGATTTTATGTGATGGAGGAGGTTTTAGGAATGAGATTTTAGAGATTTGGAGGTTTAGAAAAAGGGTTTTAATGATTGGAAAGCTTAGAAATAAGGTTTGAAAAGTTTTAGGAAGAGTATAGAAGCATATAATTGTGTGTCTTTAGCTGTTATGAGGTGCCAGGTATTTATAGGAGGAGTTTGGGGCTAAAAATAAATAGTTTTCAGGTAGGATTCTGAAAAGGCATGGTTGTGGTAACTAAGACGTCAGCTGCGGCAACCGCAGAGATCTTTGCGGTTGCCGTAGCTCTAGCTGTGGTAGCTAATTGGCTATCGCAGGGGCCTTTGTGGTAACTGCAGAGGTGGCTGCAATAATTGTAGCTGGCTGCAGTTACCACAGCGGGCCTGCGGGTTGCCGCATTCCATTTTTTGGCCCATTCTTCTCTGTCTTTTATCCGATTTGAGCCCAATCTGATTCTATGTGTTCATGGTCAAATGCGGGTCATTTGGAGGTGCAAAATAGAGGATTCACAGCTACCCCTTTATCAGATTTAGCCGGATAGGAGGCCAGGTTGGATAAGTGTGAATCAAGAGAATTCTAAAAGTTTTTAGATGACTGAAGATCATGGTCAACTTCAAGATTTATGTCAAGGTCGCATGTTTATTTCTAGGATTTTTTGAATTTGTTTGCACTATTTTCCAATTTTTCTTGATATTTTGAATTTCTGAGCTTTATGCAATTATGGAAGATTCTGAACTCCGATTGAGTTGCTTTTTGTTTTGAGGCATAGATAAAAATCTTGCGAATATATTTGTTTAGAAAGAACTAAATTCTAACTCAAAATAGATTTGTTATGGTGAAATCTGGCAACTTAGATATGTGAACTGAAAGGAAATGATGAGGTGGGGCCTCCGGTTCCTTCTATAAATACCCCTCTCTTCTCCATTCATCTTCACCACTTTCCATTTCATCTCTCTGTCTCTATTTAGACTCTATCTCTCTAAAACTCCTTCATCAAGATGGCTTCCTTGAGTTCAAGGCATGTGAAAAGCTACTCGACTCTGAGGTGATGCGAATCTCGAGGTTCTGTTGCAGGAGCCCAGAGATCATGCAAGCTTTACTAGCAATATGGAGGTATTTATTTTCTTTCTTGCACTTGAGTTAGTTCTATACAAGCAATAATATGATGCAGTCTAGTTCATTATGTAGTGATCTTTGTTTTTTTTTTTTTTGCAATGATACTTTATGATAATTAAGAAGAAATAAAATAAAAAATAAATAAAATAGAAAAAAGTGAAGAAAACTCTTGTTTCTTATGCATGCAAAAATTTATTTTTTGTATATTTCATGTGAAGTCATGTGATATGAGGTTAAGAGGAGGTAGAGGTAACCTGGTGAGGGTTTCTACTTACCTAAATTGCCATCCTGATGTACGAGCTATGATCGAGCCTTCTGGTTTGCTCGGTCTACCAGACTTAAAGTGTTCTCGTGAGGGCGATCACGCCTTATTGAGGGCTTTGGCAGAGAGGTGGTAGGACACCACCAATACTTTCCATTTTCCATGTGGAGAGTTGATGGTGACTATGAACCCTCAAATTTGCACCCTTATGATCTAGCTACAGCTTGACACCTACTAAGAATAGTGCGCTATGCATACGGCGGTCCGCTAGCCTATCAGTGGGTAGGGGTTAAGGGGGCAGCGCCCCATTAAAAAATAAATTTCCTGAATCTTTCACCTCCGGTCGACTGCTTTTCAGTTACGAACCCACAGGATCAAGCCGAGCTCAAATCGAAATTGAAACGGACCCGAAATAGATAAAAAAGTAGGAAACAGGTCGAACCAGCCGGCCAGTGCAGGAGAGGTGTGTCGCTACTCTAGGCAGCATGCCTAACGTGCTGCTGTCTGGGCAGCACACATTCAGTGCCGCTGACTAGGCGACACGTTAGCCGTGCTGCCATGGGTGGCACTGAATTTGTGCCGACAGTAAGGAGGCACACTTAACGTGCCGCCCGGACGCGCCGCCCGGACGCCCGACATGTTGTCGGTGCCGCCCGTGCCGCTGGCAACATGCTGACGCCATCATCCGTACCGCTGACACCCTCCTCACCAACTCTATAAATAGAGCCTCCTTCTAGCTCATTTGGGGGGAATTCCAAGGACAGAAATTCTCTATGATACATTTCATCATGCTATTTTGCTAACCTTTTGCTGTTAAGGTTCAACTTCAAGATCCTAAATCCAAAGTGGAGCTTAGATCCAGAGTTAAGCTCATCCTATTCATTCAAAAATCAAGGAAAGCAAAGGTTCAACTTCAAGATCCTAAATTCAAAGTGGAGCTTAGATATGGAGTTAAGCTCGTCCTATTCATCCGAAAATCAAGGAAAGCAAAGGTATAATCTTCTTTCTATTTTCAAAATTCTAAACTCAGATCTAGAATTCTCTTTAAGTTTAAAATAGAAAAGATCTAAAATTTATTAATTTAAGAATTAGAATTAAATTAATAAACAAACCAACACTTTTTTCCAGAACCCCTCCTTTGAAAGAAGGAAGAACTGCGTGGGGTTTGATTCCTATTCAATAGGATACGCAGGCTGCCATTCTGAAAGGCATCAACTCCAAAATCTTTTTATTAATATTTTTTCTTTTATTTTGATTTATTTATATTACTCCTTTATTTCTGATCTTGTATTAGCTTAGTTGAGGAATGTGTGCTTTTCCTAGTACCCATAAGGGCTAGAGGAAAGATCCTTTTATTTCATTCGTTCTGATCTTGTAATAATTAAGTAGGATTTGTTCTTTTACTTATTTATTGCCATTTCATTTCATTTTATCATATATATCTCTTTCATGCATCATTTTATTCCTGTTCATGCATACACGAAAATTCCTTTTTAAGAGTTATTTTGCACTTTTTAGCCAAACTAAAGAAAAATATATTTTTTCAAATGTGTAATTACCAAAACCTTATCCCCGAGCCCTCTTTGGTCACTCGTGGATTAGTACATTTTCCATTGGGATAAATCAAAATATTTTGTGGAGTCAATCATGTTGGGTTTTCTTTAATTTTCCCAATTAAAAAAATTAAATTAAAGTGGCGACTCATTTTCACAACTACAAAATCACAAAAATCAATTTCCTAAACTCACAACGAGTTCTAATCGTGGAGTTTCTCCCGAAGAGCATTTCGATTCCTCGGCGGATCAGACTGGTGCTCGAGTGAGGCCTCACAGTTGGTGACTCCACTGGGGAATTAAAATCTTTTTTAGATAAAAGATGAAGTGGATTACTTTTGGTAAAATACCGAGTTTCACTTTAAATACAAAATAACTCTGTCATGCATCACTACATCGAACTCTTAGTCCATAAAAACCTAACTTCTAGGAAAACAAAGGATAGAAAGTAACATCAAGGGGGTAACCTTCCTTAGGTCTACTTGCCAATAGTGAAATCATCCAGTCCACGACGTATCCGCTAATCCTTTTAGAGGTGTAACGAGCATGCACGTACCATTGGACCCACGCAAGGCTCCTTGTCTCACATGTGGTTAGGTATGTCGCATCTCTAGTGTGATGAGTTCCCTTCAAACCACCTTAACCCTCTCATGTAATGACTCATAGAACCTTCCTTTAAGATTTTATGTACCATTATACTAAACTTGGTATATCATTATCATGAAACTTTTTCATTCATGCATATATGCAACATAGCTTGAACCTTATGAAGAGTCAAAAAACCTATCCAAACGTTTTCAAACCCAAAGCCCATGGTCCATCTAAACCCATGGTCAACACCCACAGCCTATAGTCCACCTAAACCTATGATCAAAACCCAGCGGTCTACCTAAACCCATGGTCAAAACCCAAAGCCCATGGTCCACCTAAATCTATGGTCAAAGTCTAAAACTCATGGTTCACCCAAAACCCATAGTCCAGTCCTATCCAAACCAATGTCAAACTCATGGTAAAAATAAACTCGTTTATGGTACCCTCATCCTTTTGCATAATTCTTATCCCTAATAAATACTAACCTAGTCCAAGCTAAACACTGATATAGCTTCATCTTTCATAATTCTTACTGAAGCTAAATACTAACCTAGCTTTCATCTTTCACAACTCTTACCCAAGCTAAACACTGATCTAGCTTTCATCTTTCATAGTCCTTACCCAAGCTAAACACTGATATAGTATTATCCTCAACCATTCTTACCAAAGCTAAATATAGACTTAGCATCACTCTTATCCTTACCCGAACTAAATGCTGACTAGGTTTCATCTCTTACATTACTATCCAAACCCATGGCCTATCTAAGCTCATGATCTAGTCTAACCCATTATCCAACTATCACCAAACCCATAGTCCACCCAACATCCAAATCCATGGTACATTCATATCCAATTGCAAAATCCATGGTCATTTTATCCTTAAGCCTATGGTAAACCATTCATAAAACACAATCCCAATCATCCGAAGCTAAATTCTGATTTAGCCACCCAAAGACAAGATCTGACCTAGCTACCCCAAGCTAAATTCTGACCTAGCCACTCAAAGCTAAAATATGATCTAGCCACCCAAAACTAAAATCTGACCTAGCTCCCTTAGCTAAATACATACCTAGCTAACATCATACACCTCTACCCTCATCTTTACCTATACATCGTCAACCTAACCACAAGACACTGTCATCCATTATCATTAAGCCTAAGATCCTTTGGTTTGTCACACCTCCCCATAACCCTTTTTTCCAAAGCTTGATACTAACCCAGTTCCTTTTTCCCTTCAAAGGTTAACAAAATGTCTGTTGTCGGAGATGAAGTCACTGCTACTAGAGCTGATGAAATCTTTAACGAGCTTCTTGTTAAGCTCTCTGAACAACAAGAGACCCTGATGAAGAGGCAAGATGCCTATTTTCAAGACCTACTCAAAGCCCAAAGGAGGGCCATTATGGAAGATGTCTGCACCTTGATGGAATATACCTCCTTAGTCTAAAGCTTAACTGACCCAAAACCATTCAAAGCTGACCCAAAACCTGCCTTTTATCCTGTTTATGGATCCACTTCCAGAGTTGAATCCAAAGACAAAGAACCTGTAAACACCAACATCAGTCCACCACTACCTATTCCATCACCTGAATTCCTCATAAATAACTCACTCTATCAACCTATGATAGTTCAACCACCAAATTTCACCCCTACTCTCACTTCCTAACCTGTGGATCCTTTCCAAAGGAAGGAAGTCAACCCTGAAATCAAAGCCTTCATGGAAAAAGTAAAGCACATGGAAAAAACGCTGAAGAATTTGAAGAAGAAAGAGAACCTAGTTGATATAGGCTCCCTGAGCTTATTTCCCAATGCAAGAGTTTTGCCAAAGTTCAAGATGCCAAATTTGGACAGATTTGATGGTACTACTTGCCCCAAGATCCATTTAAAAATGTATATGGGGGCAATGCATCCCTTTGCTATAAACAATGAGCTCCTTGCTTAACTCTTTCATCAAACTCTTATTGATCCTGCCCTAAGATGGTTCATTAACTTGGATGATACCCAAAAATAGACTTGGGAGGAAATTTGCAAGGTATTTGTCGAATAGTACCACTACAATATTGAAGTGGACATTACAAGAAGGGACTTAGAAATCACAAAGCAACTTCCAGATGAGTCCTTTTCCATATTCCTTACAAGGTGGAGGGTTAAAGCCGCTCAAATGGTAAACAGGCCAACCAAGCATGAACAAGTAAATATCATTGTCAAGAATCTACTTCCTGCCTATAGAGCCCACTTGTTAACTCAATACCTACCCACCTTTAGAGCTTTGATTGCAACTGCATCAAAAGTTAAGGATTACATCCAAAGTACATCATTTCAAGCTGAATTCCACACCACCAACCTGAACAGTGATGAGGAATCTAGTTCTAACTCAACCCCACCTCACCTCAGCCCTAGAAGGCATGTCATGGAGTAAGTTCAAGTTTAGCTAATCTGACTTGTCTGAGATTGAATTCCAAGTCTAAACCTGAGTCCAAATATGAGTCGGAGTCTATCATCTTATTTTTCTTTATTCACGTAGACCATAGCAGTTTCTTTTGTCATCTTGCAATAAAGTTTCCTTTGTAGTAATGCACATTCATTTTCTTTTCATCTTCCTTATTTAGTCCAGCATCGATGAGCCATAAAAAAAATGAAAAAAAAAAAGAAAAAGAAAAAGAGGATAAAAGAGAGAAATGAACAAACAGTCAAATCCACCACAATTAGCACATGTTAGAATTTGAGGTGCCATCAACAATTGCACCAAATCAAAGAAAGTCAAATAGTTGAAGCATAAAGAGAAAATCAAATGAAATTACCTATTGCACATTAGGTAATCAAACAATGCACCTCAACAGGGTCAACCTTTGCCAAATCTAGAATTCAAAGCCCAGAGCCCCTCAAAGCAGCAGTCCAAATTATGGTGGAACATTTTCTCCTAAATGCAAGCTCGTTAAGCTGAAAACCCAAAAAGGGTAGCTTAGGCAAAAGTTAGAGTTGAGAAAGAGAGAGAGAGAGAGAGAGAGAGAGAGAGAGCTGATCCAAGTCATCTTCCCTCATGTCCAAAGTTGTTAAATCATCTTCAATCAATCTGTCATCCTTCCTAACCAAAGGTTTATTCTCTAAAGGACATATAATCTTCTATGCTCTTATCCTACAATGGGGGCATGTCTTCCCAAGAATATCATCATCTGTCAATTTGTCCTGTCACTTGGCTCAAAGAGCTAAGGCACAATCCCTCATACATATCTCTAATGTATTTTCCACTAGCCCTTTAGCTATTCCTAAGGGCTCTTTATTTCAACTAGTGCAATTTACAATTAAGTGTCACTCTAAGAGTCTCTTCAATCTTAAATAACAAGAAAAGCTTGACTTGTTCTTTTCCATGATTCATGCTATAAAAAGTAAAATCATACAAGCTCCATGATTCTTTTCAAAAGTTTCAGCCTATCTTCAAACTATTCTCGAATTTAATGAAATCATATTTTTCCATCCCAAGCATCATTGGCAAATCATACCATATGCCACCCTTTCCTTGGCATAATCTCAAAATGAGTAGAACTAAAATTCCCAAGTCTATCAGGGCTTATCATCTTTAAATCTAGTTTCCTTGGCAAAACCAGAAGTCGAGGCATATCTCCCAAAAAAAAGCCTTCATCAAGAAGCCCAAATCCAGAAGTCTTCATTAAGAAGCTCAAATCCAGAAGCCTTCATTAAGAAGCCCAAATCCAAAAGCCTTCATCAAGAAGCTCAAATCCAGAAGTTTCAACCTACCTTCAAACTAAGAAGCCTTCATTAAAAGGCACATGACCCAAAAGCCTTCGCCATGAAGCTTAGATCCAAAAGCCCTCACCATGAAGCCCACTCCTAAAAAGCCTTCGCTATGAAGCTTAGATCCAAAAGCCTTCACCATGAAACCTACTCCCAAAAAGCCTTCGCCATGAAGCTTAAATCTAAAAGCCTTCACCATAAAGCCCACTCCCAAAAAGCCTTCGCCATGAAGCTTAGATCCAAAAGCCTTCACTATGAAGCCCACTCCCAAAAAGCCTTCACCATGAAGCCCACTCCCAAAAAGCCTTCGCCAAGAAGCCCACTCTAAAAAAGCCTTCGCCATAAAGTCCAAATCCAAAAGCCTTCATCATAAAGCCTAAACCAAGAAGCCTTCACCATGAAGCCCACTCCCAAAAGGCCTTCATTTATAAAGCCCATGATCTCCTTTAAGGCAAAATTAGACTAAGCGTTTCAAATGGATTTCCTAAACCAAACCTACCCTCCTTAACCAAGACCTTTCCGTACAAGGACTAATGCTCAACCATAACTTTTAATGGGCAAACCAAGTCGAGCCACCCATATTGACATTCCCACACCCCTCATCTTTTAGAGACATAACCTTCTGTAAATCTAACACCAAAGCCGAACAGATAGTTTTGATCCCAATCCTTCTAACACCAAAGCCGAACAGATAGCTTTGATCCCAGCTTTTTTAACATCAAAGCTAAATAGATAGCTTTGATTATAATCCTCCCAACACCAAAGCCAAACAGATAGCTTTGATCCCAATCCTTCTAATACCAAAGCTAAACAGATAGCTTTGAACCTAACTTTCCCAACCACCAAAGCCAAACAGATAGTTTTGACTATAATCCTCCCAACCACCAAAGCCAAACAGATAGCTTTGATCCCAATCTTCACAAACATCAAAGTCAAATAGATAACTTTGATCATAATCTCCCCAATAGTAGTGCCGAGCAGATGGCCTTACTAAAATAATTTGAATTCCCTAGGTGGACCAAATCTCCAAGTCTTTCAAAGTCTAGGCAGAACAGATAGCCTTGATTAAAATTCACCAAATCATCTTTACCTCCAACAATTAGGCTAGACATATAGCCTTAATTGAAGATCACCATGACCATTCTCACATCCAATGCCAAGGTCAAACCAATAGCCATTAACAAAACCTCATTTATCCTATGGGCCCTCTCCCAACAGGTTCATATCTTTAGACCATATTTGTCCTTCATAAGGTTCAGTTTACATAAAGCATGAATGTCCTCATGCATGATAAGCATAAGCAGATATCACAAGCCCAGAGTTTGACATGGTATAACCTAAAATCTAACATGGTACAGCCCAGAATCTGATATGGCAAAAGAACATATAAGCCAAAAATCTGATGTTGCAAGAACACAAGCCCAAAGTCTGACATGGCATCTCTTCCCAGGGTTCACTATCATCAGAATCGCCCTTTGTTTAAAGCTAATTCTGATGAAGGGGGCAGCTGTGAACCCTCAAGTTTGCACCATTATGATCTAGCTGCAGCTTTACACCTACTAAGAATAGTGTGCTACACATACGGCGGTCCCGCTAGCCGGTTAGTGGGCAGGAGTTAAAAGGGCAATGCCTCTTGCGGGGTGCGGGGCAGTGCCCCGTTGAAAAATAAATTTCATGAATCTTTCACCTCTAGTCGACTGGTTTTTAGTTACAAACCCATAGGATCAAACCAAGCTCAAATCAAAATTGAAATGGACCCAAAATGGACAAAAAAGCAAGAAACAAGTCGAACCAGCCGGCTAGCGCAGGAGAGGCACCTTGTTGCTCTAGGCAGCACACTTGACGTGCTGCTGTCTGGGCGGCATGCATTCAGTGCCACCGACTGGGCGGCATATCAGCCATGCCGCCATGGGCGACATTGAATTTGTGCCAGCGGTAAGGCGGCATGTTAAACGCCTGGCATGTCACCGTCCGTACCACCGGCACCCCCCTCATCAGCTCTATAAATAGAGCCTCCTTTCAGCTCATTTGGGGGGAATTCCAAGGATAAAAATTCTCTATGATACATTTCATCACGCTATTTTGCAAGCCTTTTACTGTTAAGGTTCAACTTTAAGATCCTAAATCCAAAGTGGAGCTTAGATCTAAAGTTAAGCTTGTCTTATTCATCCAAAAATCAAGGAAAGCAAAGGTTCAACTTCAAGATCCTAAATCCAAAGTGGAGCTTAGATCCGGAGTTAAGCTCATCCTATTCATCCGAAAATCAAGGAAAGCAAAGGTATAATCTTCTTTCTATTTTCAAAATTCTAAACTCAGATCTAAAATTCTCTTTAGGTTTAAAATAGAAAAGATCTAAAATTTATTAATTTAAGAATTAGAATTAAATTAATAAACAAACTAACGCTTTTTTCTAGAACCCCTCCTTCGCAAGAAGGAAGAACTGCATGGGGTTTGATTCCTATTCAATAGGATACGCAGGCTGCCATTCTTAAAGGCATCAACTCTAAAATCTTTTTATTAATATTTTTTCTCTTTTATTTTGATTTATTTATATTAATCCTTTATTTCTGATCTTGTATTAGCTTAGTTGAGGAATGTGTGCTTTTCCTAGTACCCATAAGGGCTAGAGGAAAGATCCTCTTATTTCATTCATTTTGATCTTGTAATAATTAAGTAGAATTTATTCTTTTACTTATTTATTGCCATTTCATTTCATTTTATCATATATATATCTTTCATGCATTATTTTATTCCTGTTCATGGATACACGAAAATTCCTTTTTAAGAGTTATTTTGCACTTTTTAGCCAAACTAAAGAAAATTATATTTTCTCAAATGTGTACTTACCAAAACCTTATCCCCAAGCTCTCTTTGGTCACTCATGGATTAGTGCATTTTCCATTAGGATAAGTCAAAATATTTTGTGGAGTCAATCATGTTGGGTTTTCTTTAATTTTCCCAATTAAAATAATTAAATTAAAGTGGCGACTCACTTTCACAACTGCAAAATCACAAAAATCAATTTTTTGAACTCACAGCGAGTTCCAATCATGGAGTTTCTCCCAAAGAGCATTTCAATTCCTCGGCGGATCGGATCGATGCTTGGGCAAGGCCTCATAGTGACCCCTATAGATCTCCGTTTGCTTGTTGGTTTGCCATTTCATCATCTGGCTTTGGACTTTTATGACTCTTGGACCGTACTAGATAGTCAGAGGATGACTAAGCTATTGGCTTTTGACCCTCCTCGCACTGATGTTCATGTGTCGAAAGTCTGGCTTTAGAACTGAATTGGTGATTTAGATCAGTATGGGGGCTACACCACTGAGCAGGCAGCTCATTTGTGCCTTGTGATGATTTTGGGTTGCTCCATCTCTCACACAAAGAGAGACACCATTGATTTCATCATCTTGGCTTCATTAGAGGACCTGACCCAGATTTTTGAGTATGATTGGGGAGGTGCTATTTTGTGTGTGATGTATAGGGAGATGTCTAATCTCTCCCGAAACACTTTCTCCAGCCTAGGTGGTACCCATGTTATTTGGGGGGTGAATATGTGTTCTTTTCTCATTTTCGCTGTCGATATTGCACTTCATTGTTATCTTGACTGACTACAGTCTGTTTTGTAATACTGGGCTTACAAATACTTTACTTGGGTATCTCCACCCTTGAGAAATTTGGTTCCTGACAGATTACCCTGGGGGTACTTATGGAGTTATAGTAATTGCAATCGCCTCGACAGGATGGGTTTTGCTGGTTACTGGACCCATTTTAGCCAATTGGGTGTGCATCAGGTATTTGTCTTACTAGTTGGCTTTCTGTTGCTTTTAATTGCTTTAGACTTACTTTATGTTTTGTAGGTCCGGTGGAATGCCTATCAGGATCGCTTGCCACCATCAATGATGGAGTGGATGGGTTATAACTACGTGCTTTCCTCATATAGACTACTTCTCTGCTTTAGGGATGAGAGAAGACATTACCTTAGGGAAAGAGTCAGAGGACAGATTACTGGCGATAGGGTTGTGCATTTGCATCCCCCAGCTGATATGAGACATGGATCGAGTATTGTAGATGATGAGGCATTACTGGCATGCCTCCCTTGTGATCATTTCTTGGATTATGATGCAGATTATGATTACTTTTGCCAGGCTTCCTTGATGACTAGTACTGTCCTTGAGAGGGATTCTATTTTTGATCCTAGGAGATCGACTGCTAGTTCCTCTCAGAACCTTTCAATTAGGAATCCTTTGAATAAAGTGGGGCCTTCTATGGTTACTCCGTCCCCCTACTACTACTGTTCCTGACCCCAGAGTAGTTTCAGGGTCATTTGGTGGTGACATTTGGCATCAGAGTCTATGGCCTTTTACACGTTGTCAATACTTTTCTGTTGAGCAGAGGCAACTAGTTAAGTATGATTCTTTTATAGTGGCACCATTTAGATGGCTTGAGGTTCCAGCTGATACTTTTGAGGTAGGTTGTCCTAATTCTGCCATGACTTTATATTCTTGCTCGGTTGCTTAACTTTCTTTATCTTGTAAGTTCCTGTGGATTAGGCTCGTGAGGCCTAAAGAGTGATGGGTCATCTGACTACTGCTCTGTCATCTATTTTGACCTGAGCGGAGCTGGGAGATAGCAGAGATGCTATAGAGGTAGAGGTGCTAGTGGTGATGAGGGAGATGAGTCTCCACGTGAGCAGAGGAGGGAGAGGCGCAGACACCGTTAGATACTCTATTTTCCTTCCCTTGAGTTGTTAGTCTTATGGATGATATGTATGGATGTTCTTCCTAATGTGATGTTTATGACATGTATGAATGTTTTCTAAAATGTAATGCTGTGATATGTATAGATATGATGTCATGAAAAATTTTACTTGTTATGAGATGTACTTCTATCCTGATCATGTATGTGTAATATGCATGAATGCAGTTTCTAAATTTAACTGAAATAGGGCCCCCACCTTTTTTTTTTTTTTACCTAAGAAGCCTTGCCGAAGCATCACGGCAACATAGAGGTTTTTGCAATTGTCGTAAAGGGGCTGTGGCAACCGTAAGCGCCCCTGCGGTAGCCAAAATGGCTGCCGCAGAGGGCTTGCGGCAACTACAGGGAGGGCTGCGGTTACCACAACCTAGGTGCGGCAACTGCAATGGGTTCCATCCTTAATGCTAATTTTCTTGGTTTCCTGCTATTTATAGGATCTTCTAACCCTTAAAACTTCATTCCATTGACACTTGAACACTGTTCAATACTTTTTAAGTATCTTGCTTTGCTCTCTTTTCAATTTTTTTCACTTTTATTTTTTCGAAACTCTTTTCTCAATAGAGCCCTATTTCAGTCATGCAATGTTCCTATGGTGCATGAATCTTACTAAAGTGGAGAGAATAAATTTAGAAAAATATGGAGTAAGTGCCATGCCCACTTTGAGGGGAGTGAAGATCGACTAGAATTTTTTGCGTGCCTGTATACGCTTTTGGGATCCTGCTGCCCATGTCTTCAGGTTTAGGGCAAGCATGGAAGAGATGTGTCTTACTTTTGAAGAATTTTCTGTGTTACTCGGGTCTGACCCTGAGGCTCTTTTGGCTACTCCTATTGAGAGAGTGGGATATTTCAACTCATTTAGAAGACTTTTAGATCTTAATGAGGAAGTGGCTAGTCCCATAGTGGTGGAGGAGTGGGTGGATTTAACTACTGTAGTTGTGAAATTTCGTGACCCCAAAGGCTTTGAGAATGATAAGTTGTTTCATTTGAGGATGCGAGCTCTCCCTTTTTGTCTAACTGCCGGATATATCTTCGTGAGCCCTACTAGTTGGGGTGATGCTAGGGTTGTTGATTTGATTCCTCAGATGGAAGAGGAAAGATCTATTGCTGCCATTGTACTTGCTGAGACTATTATGAGTCTAGATAGGGCATATGATTCAAGTGGTCCATGGACTATCAGTCCCCTTATTCTTCAGATTTGGTTGAGAAACCATCTTCGGATAGTAGCTCCTCCTGTTAAGGCGGATTACTCTACTTCTTGGTATAGGACCCATACTATTGTGATGAAAAAGGACTTTGAAAAGGAGTGGCTCAAATGGCTTCTTGAGTTGGACTCTGATGAATTGCTTTGGAGATGTGAGTGGTATAAGATAAACTGGTTCATGACCATAAGCTTTGGTTACAGGATGGTTTACCTTTTAGGTTTGAGGATGGTCACTTTTTATCAGGCTACTAAAGTTATATGCCAGATGGGCCATAGACAAGGCGTGCCCTCAGACGGTGCTTTATTCTAATATGTCCTTATTACTGAGATTGTGGCCTGAGCTATTAGGAATGGATGGTCGAGAGGTTTTCATGCTGCTCACCCTTCTCATCATTATGACCAGACTTTAGAGTATATCGATTGGTGGATAGCAAACTTATGGCGATTTGAGAAAGCTAGGAGAGTTGTAATGATTGAGGAGATAAAGGAGGATGAACATAAGACTCATGATTGACCTTTTGTCCCATTTTTGTTATGCTTTTTAGGAATAGTTTTGGCTTGTAAGATTGGTTTGATGGTTTATGTCCTTTATTTTCTTTTTCAATGTTCCAAAAATTAAATAAGACAAATGAGACATCTTGTTCATTTTTTTTTAGATGCAAATAAGAGCCAATCAAATGTGCAGCACATAATGAAATTTTATTGATGATTTGGACCGAACCCACATGGATCGCCTACGTATCTCCTTACAACAATTTCATCATCATTATTTTTTTTCTTTTATGGAGAATAAGGTCCACGTAGTTCTTATCTTTATATGGATGCAAATGCAATGCATGAATTACAAGGATGCTTATGCAAAATATATCTTAAGCTGATCTAGATTGCATGGGCTTGAAAACTCTATGTTGTCCAAATCTATTAAGATAGTTGCTCCTCCGAATAAGATCTTCTTTAGAATGAATGGGCCACTCCAATTGGGTCTAAATTTTCCCCTTGGATTATGAACAGGTGCCCTAATTTCCTTTAAAACAAGGTTAGCTTCTTGTAGTCCCCTGTCTCTGACCTTTTTGTTGAAATGCCTTGCCAATTTTTGCTGGTAACCCTAAATTCGATACAAGGCATCCAGCCTTTTCTCGTTAATGGCATTGAGCTATTCATGGTAGCATTTTACCCATTCTACTTCATCCAACTGACTCTCTTTCATGATCCGTGCTAATTTTATCTCCACCTCGATTGGGAGGACTGCTTTCATTCCATACACCAAGGAATATGGTGTAGCATCGATCGAAGTGCGTACTGATGTTTTGTATACCCATAAAGCATAAGGTAGATGCAAATGCCAATCTTTATGGTTGTTAGCCATCTTTTGAAGTATGTTCTTGAGAGTTTTGTTTACAGCTTCTACTGCACCATTTGTCTGAGGCCTATAAGGAGAAGACCTGTGGTGTTGGATTTTCTCCTTTTTCAGTAGCTGGGTGACTTCCTTTTAAAAGTGAGATCCATTGTCACTAATTATTTCAAATGGGACTCCATACCTACAAAGGATGTTGGTACAAATAAATTGAGCTACTCGTTTAGAATCTAACACTTGGTAGGGTGCAACTTTAACCCATTTGGAAAAGTAATCAATTGCCACTAGGATGTATTCATATTTACCTGAGGATTTTGGGCTTATCTTCCCAATGACATTGAGGCCCTAAGTAGCAAATGGCCAAGGTGTGGTGATTGGTGATAAAGGTATAGGAAGCTGTTTCTGAAGCTTAGCATAAACTTGGCATTTATGGCATTTTTGCACATACTTAGCATAATCCTCATTCATGGTAAGCTAGAAATATCCTTGGTTCGTGATTTTGCGGCCAAAGCAATACCTTTCATGTGTGGCCCTTCGCCACCACCATGCATCCATTCCATGATCTATTGGGCTTCTTCTTCAGTAACACATCTTAGGTGGATATTATCCCAAGTCTGTTTGTAAAGTACATCCCCATTTGGAATGAATCGCTTGGACAACTATCCTAGGGTCCTCTTTTCTATTTTAGAGGCCCCTTCAGGATAAAGCCCATTCTTGATATAATTGAGAATATCCCAAAACCATGGTTTGCTATTAGCGACTTGCATATTTAGGCAATGAGTTATGCACCCTGGTTCATGCTTCACTTTAATTGTGATTGGTCTGATTATGAAGCCATTGCTTATGTCGAGCATCGAGGTGAGTGTCGCTAATGCATCAGCGAATCTATTCTGTGCGAGATAATGGAAGGATAATTCATAGAAATTGGCTGCCAATTTGTCTAGGCGTTTGTGGTAAGGAACCAAATGCTCTTCTCTGATTTTCCATTTTCCCAAAGCTTGGGACACTATCAGATTTAAGTCTCCATAAATCTTAAGGTGCTGGATTCGGAGCCTTATTGCTACTTCAAGGCCATAAATACATACCTAGTTGTGAGGCCTCTCCGAGCACTGGTCCGATCCGCTAAAGGGAATCAAAATGCTCATTTGGGAAAGAACTCATGAGGAAGCCCTCGGGCTTATCTTTGATAAATTTGAAAATTATTTTTTAGAGTCGCCACCTTAATTTATTTTTATTTGGGAAAATATAATGAAAAAACCCATTTGACTCCAATTATTAGCCAAAGGAAAAAGATCACTAGCCTCGAAACCAAAGAGGATTTGGGGACTAGGTTTTCAGTTTAATTTAACAAAATAAGTTTGGCCAAGTAATATAAAAGTGACTTAAAATATATTTCATGAATAACTAAAATTCATGAACAATTTATAATATGCATGATCATTCAATCTATAAAGTTTATACACAATTAGAATTCAAACTAAAAGAGAGTCAATATTACAATGAAATCCAAACTTAAGGAATACCTCCTTTAGCCCTTGTGGGTTCTAGGGAAGTCACACATTCCCCAAACTAAACCTAATAACTAAGTAAAAGAAAGCAAAATAAAAGTAAGTGAAGAAGGTGATAGGGGGGAGAGTTGGTTAGTTTTAGTTGGATTCGATGCCTGAACCAAGCATGCCTACATATCCCTTTGAATGAGAATCAGAACCCACGCAATTCTCCCTTTTTGCAAAGAGGTTAGTTTAGCCTAGCCACTTTATCATGTTTTGATTGATTGATTAAAAGAGGGTTGAGTTAATTAATTAATTTAATTGATTACTGAGTTAATTAGTTGGCAACCTAGATAAATCAATTTAATTAACTAACTAAATGATGTAAGGAAATTAAGAGAAAAGAAGCTTACCTCAGATGGCCGGCGGTGGCTGGCTTTGGATGACAGGCGGTGGTTGGCCTTGGATGGCGGATGGTAGGTGGTGGCTAGCATTGGATGGTGAGCAGCAGCTAGCCTCGTATGCTAGGCAGTAGCTAGCCTGAAACAGCAAGCGGCGACTAGCCTTGGACAGCGGGCACAAGCCTTGGGCAAGAGACTTGCCTTAAATAGGCGAGCAGCAAAAAGCCTTAAACTAGCTGGGTAGGAATCAAAGAGAAACCCCCTAACTTGCTTCGAGAAGCAAAAAGCAAATGCAAAGCATTTTGCTTGAAGTAATGCTTTTCAAGGTTTAGGAATTGGTGTTTTGAAGTGTGGGGAGGCCCTCTATATATAGGAGGAGGTTTGAAGCATAGAAGTTGAAATTTCCAATGTGGGAAAAGAAGACATGGTATGGTTGCCGCACAGGCCTCTATAGCATCACATTGCTGGACAACTATGCAGTTTTGCCCATTTCACCCGTTTTCACCCATTCTCACTCGTTTCTCGTCCATTTTTCACAATTCCAGTTGCATTGTATTTGTTACTCAGTCTCAGATGATTTGGAAGGGTTTAAATGCTAAAAAGAAATATTTTATTTTTTCCATTTTGAGAGTTTTTGACTTTTGAAGGTTTTTTTATTGAGCCCAAGTGCTTTTAAGGTTCAAATGCATATTGGAAGGTACAAAATTAAGGGTTCACAGCTGCCCCCTCATCAGAATTATCTTTGTCAGAAAGGTGATTCTGATGACAGTGAATTTGAGGATAAAAAAGATGCTCCTGGTATATTTGGAAGTGGTTGGAATGAATAGGATACCCTTGGTATATTTGGGAGTGGTTGAAATCAATATGTTGCCCCCAATATATTTGGGAGTGGTTGAAATGAATAGGTTGCCCTTGGTATATTTGGGAGTGGTTGAAATGAAGAGGATGCCCTTGGTATATTTAGGAGTAGTTGGAATGAATAGGATACTGCTGGTATATTTGGGAGTGGTTGAAATGAATAGGATACCCCCGATATATTTAGGAGTGGTTGAAATGAATAGGTTGCCCCTGGTATATTTAGGAGTGGTTAAAATGAATAGGTTGCCCCCGATATATTTGGGAGTGGTTGGAATAAAGAGGATGCCCCCTGTATTTTTAGGAGTGGTGGGAATTGAAGAGGATGCCCCCGGTGTATTTTGGAGTGGAAGAAAGTTTTGATAAGTGTGAACTTCAAAATGAAGAGGATACTCCTGGTATATTTAGGAGTGGAAGGAAGTTCTGATAAGTGTGAAATGAAAAGGATGCCTCTAGCATATTTGGAAGTGGTTGAAAGTTTTAATGAGTATGAAATGAAAAGGATACTCCCCGTATATTTGAGAGCTTTAGGAAGAAAATGGCAGTTCCTGTATGGTAGGAAAGAAAAGTGATGATCCTATCTGGTAAGATCAAGAAGAGATGACCATCTTATCTGGTAGGAGTGGTAAAGATAATTGTCCTATCTAGTAAGAACAGTAGTGGTCCTTTCTAGTAGGAATGAAAGTGATGATCCTGTCTGGTAGGATCAAAAAGAGATGACCATCCTATCTGGTAGAAATGGTAAAGATAATTGTCCTGTCTAATAGGAATGATGATGATGATCTTGTCTTTCTTTTGAGAGTTTTGACAATTTGCCTTGATTCGTGATCCTATTCAATGCAAAAATGCTAGATAATTATGCAATGATCTAATACCTTAAACCTCTGAAGGGTCAACCTGATATAAAAGTGCTAATTTTTGGGAGAAAGATGCCCCCATTTCAGAAAGGTGAATATTTGGAAGGGATATGCCCTCACTTTTAGAATGATAGAGGAAAGTGGTTTGGTCATTTGGTTTTTAGTTGATTGCCTAGTGAAGTGGGCATGCTAAGTATGAGATTGGCTAGTTAACGGCTATCAGTTTGGCCTAGGCAGAAGCAAGCTGTGGTCTTGGAAAAGATCAGGCTGTTCAGTTTAGATAGGTCTGATTTTGGTTTGAGGTTAAATTAGAAAGCTGGATCAGGAAGGTCAGGTTTTTGGAGATGATTATATTGGAAGGTTTGGGGAAGGTCAACTTATGGGGCTTGCCCTTGGAGAAGTTCATATGGAAGGCTTCATCAAGTCTAGGACATTGGCTTGTTCAAGTTCATTTGGAAGGCTCGGTTAGGTCTGACTTAGAAGAAAGGTTAGGCTAGGAAATTAGTTGGGGAAGGTTTGGTCACATTTGGCTTTCGAGAAGATTATGGTTTTTTGTGAATGGTGAAAGCTAAGCTTAGGCTTCTAGGCTTGGGTTTCATGGTAAAGGCTTTTAGGCCTGCGTTTCATGGTGAAGGCTTCTTGGTTTAGGCTTTATGGTAAAGGTTTGAAGGCTTTTTTCCATAAGGGTGCTTTAGATGGTCGGCTTTGGCTTAGGTATGGTGGTAAGGGTTTTGGTCACAAGCTCATGGATGAGGGTTTGCCCTTTTGTCATGGTTATATCATATTTTCAATGCTTATCGAATGGTTGGTAGGCTTTGACTCAATTAGACTTTATGGGTGACGTAATTTGCCAAGGAGGCTTGGTCTTTTCAAGGATGAGGTTTTGCCAATGAGACATGGGATGACTTGAGTGATTTGAGCCCTTCTTAAGCTTTGCATGACTTGATTTTGGTTATGCTGGAGAAAGCTAGCTTTAAAGATGATGAGTCTTGAAAGACTTAGGATCTTTGGTTTTGCCCATGGGCTTAGCCCTTAAAAGATGATGAGATTTTGCCAAGGAAAAGGTGTTATGAGGCTTGAACTTGAAAAGATAGAATGGTACATTTTAAAGTTGGGGAATGG
Organism: Reutealis trisperma; assembly: GCA_947687605.1. Taxonomy (NCBI): domain Eukaryota; kingdom Viridiplantae; phylum Streptophyta; class Magnoliopsida; order Malpighiales; family Euphorbiaceae; genus Reutealis; species Reutealis trisperma. The sequence continues at coordinate 44,924 of CANTUT010001712.1, read as the reverse complement.
TTCAAAGGCAGGTTGGAAATTTTGAAAAGGATCAAGGAGGTTATATGATTTTGCTATCTATAGCATGATTCATGGAAAAGAACAAGCCAAGCTAACCTTGTTGTTTTGAGATTAAAGAGACATTTAAAGTGACAGAATGTAGATGACAAACTGGATGAAAGAAAGTGCCCTAAGGAGCAGCTGAAGGACTTACGAGAAAAGAAAACTTAGGGATTTTGCTGCCAATGAGAGATAAGAACATGACAGACTAGCAATGTGAGAGATTGTGCCTAAGCTCTTTAAGCTAAGCAACGAGATGGATTAACAAAGGATGTTGATGACCTAGAAAGACATGCCCCCACTATGAGATAAGAGCATAGAAGACAATATCACCTTAAAGAATGAGCAAGCTAGTGAGGACGAATGACTTTGAAGATATGAGATGAGATGGATTGATTGAAGATGATTCGAAAACTTTGAGTGATACGAAAGAAGATGACTAGGATGAGCTTTATTTTTCTCTCTCTCTCTATTTTTTTTTTTTTTTTTTTGCCTGAGCTACCCTTTTTGGGTTTTCAACTTAACGAGCTTAGATTAATGAAATTTGGGAGAAAATATTCCACTGTGATTGGTTGATTTTCTTCATTTTAAGGTTTGGATTTGACAAATCTTGTTGCCCCCTTGTTGAGGTGTATAATTTATTTTTGTACTTCAATTATTTGATGAGAGGTCCATTTTTGGACCTTCTTTAGTTAGGAGCTGGCAATACAATTGTTGATGGCACCTTAATTATGATGGACTTGTTCATCTCTCTCTCTCTCTCTCTATTTTTTTTTTCTAAAGCTCATCCATGTTTAAAACAAGAAAAGACAAGTGCACAAATAAATGTGGATGTTTTATTGCAATAGAAAATTTTATTACAAGATAACAAAAAAGGAATTGACATGATTGATGAAAAATAAAAGAAAATAGGGTGATAGACTCAGACATGAATTTAGACTCAAACTTTGGGATTTGGACTCAGACTTCGAGATTTAGACTCAGACTTGGAATTTCAATCTCAGATAGGTCAAATTAGCCAAACTTGAACTCTTCTATGTCATGCCACTTAGGGCTAAGGTAAGGTGGGATTGAATTAGGTTCAGGTTCTTCATCACTGTTCAGGTCGGTGGTGAGGAATTCAAGTTGAAATGATGTACCTTGGATGCAATCTTCAACCTTTGATGCAGTTGCAATCAAAGCCTTAAAAGTGGGTAGGTATTGGATTAACAAGTGGGCTTGGTAGGCTAGAAGTAGATTCTTGACAATGATGTCCACTTGTTCTTACTCTGTTGGCCTATTTACCATTTGAGCAGTTTTAGCCCTCCACCTTGTACGGAACATGGAGAAAGACTCCTCTAGAAGCTGCTTCATGGTTTCCAAGTCATGCCTAGTGACATTCATTTCACTATTATAATGATATTGTTTGACAAAGGCACAGCAGATATCATCCCATGTCCTTTTCTTGCTCTTGTCTAGTGAAAGGAACCATCTTCTAGTAACACCGGTTAGTGATTACTGGAATAGTTGAGCAAGGAGCTCATCGCTAACTCCTAAGGCTTTCATTACCCCCACATATATCTTTAGATGGGTCTTAGGGCAAGTGGTTCCATCAAATCTTTCTAGCTCAGCATTTTGAATTTAAGAGGAACCTTGGTATCAAGAAATAAGGTTAAACTGTCCACATCAATTAGATCATTGCGGTGCTTTAGGGATTTGATTGTTCTTTCCATGGATTTAAGTTTCGCCATAAGCAATCTAGTGTTTGGATAAGAGAAAACTTCCCCACCTTGGTCTAGATATGGGTTAGTTTGACTTGGATTGGTCTGGTTCAAGATAAGGTTTGGGTTAGAATGGCTAAGGGTAGCTTGGTTAATCATAGCTCAAACTTCCTCAATGATGAATTGCCTTTGTTCCTCAAATTGGGCTTGTTGAGTAGCTAGGATAGCTCGGAAATGCTCTTCTTACTTCTTAAGGACTCTGGTCATAAGGGTGGTCAAGGAAACCATATCAAGCTGGTGGGCCATTAGTACCTTCAAACCAAAGCAATAAGGTAAATGATGGGTATGGAACAGAAGAGGCGATGAAAATATTGGGATGCAGATCCTAAGAGAAAAGACTTCCTTATTATGTCATAGGCCAACCATTTTTTTGGGCTTACAGCATGATGAGGTAGATGTTTTAGGCTTCAGGTAGTAGACTAGACCTAGGGTAGTGTGTTAGGCAAAAGTTATTAGGCTTAAGGGAAACAAACTGATTTTAAAAAGGTGATGGATCAAGGATGTTAGGCTTAAGGATATTGTGTTGGGTCAAAGATATCAGGTTTAGGGTAGTGTCTTGATGATTTGGGGTATAGGCTATAGGCATCTGTCAATTTGGGGGTAATGAGTTGGTTTTGAAGGTAATAGGCCAAGGATGTTAGGCGACGGTGTCTTGTGGCTAGGTTAGCAAGGTATGGATAAGAGGAGGCTAAAGATGTTTTTAGGTTACAATTTAGGGTGAAGGCATTTTGGGTAAGGTTAAGGTAACAGTGTTTAAGGTTAGAGGTGTTTGAGGTCAAGTATAAGGAAATGAGGTTTTAGATTTAGGGCTAGGGTATTAGTGTTTAGGTTAAAGGTTAAGGTAACAGGGTAAAGTTTTAGGGTTAGAGTATTGGTGTTTAGGTTAAAGGCTAAGGTAAAGGGGTAAGGTTTTGGAGTTAGGGTATTGGTGTTTAGGTTAAAAGCTAAAGTAAAAAGGTAAGGTTTAGGGTTAGGGTATTGGTGTTTAGGTTAAAGGCTAAGGTAAAGGGGTAAGGTTTAGGGTGATGGCTTAAGGTTTGTAGGGGCAAAGGTGAATGGGATAGAGGTGAGGGTGAGGTTTTTAATGGGGAGATGTTTGAATGGAGATAAGAATGTTTAACCCTTCTTTGGTTCAAGGTTTGACCTAGACTTAAGATGAATGCATGTTTTGTTATACAATATGGATGCATGATATGCATGAGGAAAACATTTCATGAAAATGCAAAGATGCAAGGTTTTAATTATGGTACATACAACCTAAGGTTAGGATCTAAGTTCATTACATGAAAAGGTAAGGGTGGCTAGATTTGGGTACCCATCACACTAAAGCAGCGATATACCTAACCACATGTGAGTCAAAGAGCCTCGTGTGGGCCCAACAATATATGCATACTCATTACACCTTTGAAAGGATCAAAGGATTCGTCGCGGGGTGGATGATTTCACTATCGGCGAATAGACCCAGAGAGGGTTACCCACTCGATGTTACTCATTATCCATTGTTTTCCTAGAATTAGATTGGATGGCAAAGAGTCTATGCAAGTGATGCATGCAAAGTCACAATCATATTAAAAGGCCAAACTCTTTTTAAACCAATCAGTAGTCCACTTATTTTTTCTTTTATTAAAAGAAAGTTAGTCCCTAGTGGAGTCGCCAACTGTGAGGCCTCGCCCGAGTACCGATCCGATCCACTAAAGGGAATCGAAATACTCATTTGGGAAAGAACTCACAAGGAAGCCCTCGAGCTTATCTTTGATAGATTTGAAAATTATTTTTTAGATTCACCACCTTAATTTATTTTTATTTGGGAAAAATAAGGAAAAAACCCATTTGACTCCAATTATTACCCAAAGGAAAAAAATCACTAGCCCCAAAACCAAAGAGGATTCAGAGACCAAGTTTTCAGTTTAATTTAACAAAATAAGTTTGGCCAAGTAATATAAAAGTGACTTAAAATATATTTCATGAATAATTAAAATGCATGAACAATTTATAATATGCATGATCATTTAATCTATAAAGTTTATACACAATTAGAATTCAAAATAAAAGAGAGTCAATATTACAATGAAATCCAAACTCAGGGGATACCTCCTCTAGCCCTTATGGGTTCTAGGGAAGTCACACATTCCCCAAACTAAACCTAATAACTAAGTAAAGGAAAGAAAAATAAAAGTAAGTGAAGAAGGTGATAGGGGGAGAGTTAGTTAGTTTTAATTGGATTTGATGCCTGAACCAAGCATGCCTACATATCCCTTTGAATGGTAATCAAAACCCACGTAGTTCTCCCTTCTTGTGAAGAGCTTAGTTTAGCCTAGCCAGTTTATCATGTTTTGATTGATTGATTAAAAGAGGGTTGAGTTAATTAATTAATTTAATTGATTACCGAGTTAATTAGCTAGCAACCTAGATAAATTAGTTTAATTAACTAACTAAAAGATGTAAGGAAATTAAGGGAAAATAAGCTTACCTCAGATGGTGGGTGGCGGTTGGCTTTGGACGGCAAGCGGCAGCTAGCCTCGGACAGCGGGCGGCAGCTAGCCTTAGGCGGCCGACACGAGCCTTGGGCAAGAGACTTGCCTCAAACAGGTGAGTGGCAGAATGCCTTAAGCTAGTCGGGTAGGAATCAAGGAGAAACCTCCCAACTCGCTTTGTGAAGCAAGGAGCAAATGCAAAGTGTTTTGCTTGAAGTAATGCTTTTCAAACTCTAGGAATTGGTGTTGTGAAGTGTGGGGAGGCCCTCTATATATAGGAGGAGGTTTGAAGCATAGAAGTTGAAATTTCCAATGTGGGAAGAGAAGACACGGTATGGTTACTGCACAGGCCTCTATGGCACCGCAGAGTCCTCTGTGGCAGTGCTGTAAAAGGCTCTACGGCACTGCAGAGTTCTTTGAGGCAATGCCACGGAGCTGTGCGGCAACTATGCAATTTTGCCCGTTTCATCCATTTTCACCCATTCTCGCTCGTTTCTCATCTGTTTTTCATGATTCTAGTTGTGTTGTATTCATTACTCAGTCTCGAATGATTTGGAAGGGTTTAAATACCAAAAAGAAATATTTTATTTTTTCCATTTTGAGAGTTTTCAGCTTCTGAAGGTTTGTTTACTGAGCCTAAGTGCTTTTAAGGTTCAAATGCATACTGAAAGGTGCAAAATTAAGGGTTCACAACTGCCCTCTCATCAGAATTGTCTTTGTCTGAAAAGTGATTCTGATGACAGTGAATTTGAGGATGAAGAGGATGCCCCCGGTATATTTGAGAGTGGTTGGAATGAAGAGGATGCTCTCGGTATATTTGGGAGTGGTTGGAATGAATAGGATACCCCCAGTATATTTGGGGATGGTTGAAATAAATAGGTTGCCCCCGGTATATTTAGGAGTGGTTAAAATGAATAGGTTGCCCCTGGTATATTTGGGAGTGGTTGAAATGAAGAGGATGCCCTCGGTATATTTAGGAGTAGTTGGAATGAATAAGATGCCCCCAATATATTTGGGAGTGGTTGAAATGAATAGGTTACCTTCAGTATATTTAAGAGTGGTTGAAATGAATAAGTTGCCCCCAATATATTTGGGAGTGGTTGGAATGAAGAGGATGCCCTCGGTATTTTTGGGAGTGGTGGGAATTGAAAAGGATGCCCCTGGTATATTTGGGAGTGGAAGGAAGTTTTGATAAGTGTGAACTTTGAAATGAAGAGGGTACTCCTGGTATATTTGGGAGTGGAAGGAAGTTCTGATAAGTGTGAAATGAAGAGGATACCCCCAGTATATTTGGAAGCGGCTGAATGTTTTGATGAGTATGAAATGAAAAGGATACTCCCGGTATATTTGGGAGCTTTAGGAAGAAAATGGCAGTTCTTATCTGGTAGGAAAGAAAATTGATGATCCTATCTGGTAGGATCAAGAAGAGATGACCATCTTCTCTGGTAGGAGTGGTAAAGATAATTGTCCTGTCTGGTAGGAGCTGTAGTGGTCTTTTCTGGTAGGAATGAAAGTGATGATCCTATCTGATAGGATCAAAAAGAGATGACCATCCTATCTGGTAGAAATAGTAAAGATAAATGTCCTGTCTGGTAGGAGTGATGATGATGATCTTGTCTTTCTTTCAAGAGTCTTGACAATTTGCCTTGATTTGTGATCTTGTTCAATGCAATTTCATTTGTTCCTTAAAGGCTCATGTGTTGCTAGATTCGGCTGCTATGCACTCCTTTGTATCCTCCAATTTCATAGTTAGACTAGGCATGTGTAACAATCCACACCCACCCTAGGAGTTTCATAACAAATTACTTGAATTTATAACTATTACAACAAAATGTGTGCTTCATGAAAATTCATGTGTTATGTGACTGATGAGTATGTGACATATTAGATTAGTTTTAATATCCATAATATGAATTTTTAATGTGAAATATGTAATTTATGTGAAGTGCAAATGCATAAATTAATTTATTTCATATAAAGTGAATTTTCATGCACAAAGCAATTTTTAAGCATAAAATAATTTTTTAAGAGTATTTTTAAAATATTTTTGATTAAGTATTTTGGGGGATTTTAATAAAAATAAAAAGAAAAATATTTTATTTTTAATTATTTATAATTAGCCCATAAATTAAATTAAAAGGCCCAACTCATCAAAAGCGCAACACACTAAAACACTCCTAACCTAGCTCATTAATGGCAAATTTATAATTTTGCCCAAAACCCTAAAATACATCTAAAATTTGGCCTCCCCATTATTATGCCAGCCTCCATTCTATTTTCCATCAGATTTTTTATAGAAAAAATCTCTCAAAAACTCTCTCTCAGCCGAAATTCACAAGGTGCCTTCAAGCCTTATGATTTTGTGATCATTTTCGTACGTTTATCTCTTCTTTCAAGCTAGTATTTGACTTTTATGAAACTAACTATGGGAAATCCATATGAGGCTATATATTTACTATTTTTCTTAATGTTGAATTTGGCCTAGGTGTTTTATTTGAAGGAGAAACCGATTTTTAACTGTAAACACAACTTTTTCTTTACAAATCCACCAAAGGTGAACCCTAAAACCTAAAGTTGGAATTTTTATACGTATATTCTTTGAGGGCAATTTGCATGCTAGTATGTTCTAAAATGATTTTTATTGTGTTTAGATGAAAATATTGGTTTAAATCATGTTTTTGCATATTACTATAATGATCAGAAAGTGCAAAAAGCAAGAAAATCCATGGTTTCTATGGTGTTTGTGCATTTGGCCTATGGTGAGATTTTGATCCCAATGTCCATAATTGTTGTAATATATATTTTAATGATGGTTGACATGTTTATATAAATAATATGGTTTAATTGCATGTTGGTTGAAGGAGTAACTCTAGGAAACTCCAATTAAGGTTCAGCTTACCTAAGGCTTCGAAAACCCTGATTGATATGTTTTGATTAATATGTATACATGATTAAGTGAGATGTGAATGAGGCCTTATGATATGTTAATTGTGAATTAATGACCCTAAATTGACTATGAGATTGACTGTATGATTTGGTCAAAGGAGACAAGTAAGACACTTTTAAGGTAACTTGTTAAGTTGATATATATAATGGAAAGTGTTAAGTGTACCAAGTTGGATGTTAGATTGAATTGATATTAAGATCATGACATATTATTCTTGCGTAACAACCCACACCTACCCTAGAAATTTTCATGACAATTTGCTTGATTTAGAACTATTAAGGTTAAGTGTGTACTTTTATGGGAATTTATGTTCTATATGATTGATAAGTATGTAGCATGTTAAATTAATTTATCCATAATATGAGTTGTTATTGTGAAATAAATGGTTTAAATAAAATGCATTAGCATGAAATAATTTATTTTTCATAAAATGAATTTTCATGTAAAAAGATGATTTTTTAAGCATAAAATAATTTTATGAGTATTTTTAAAATAATTTTTAAATAAATATTTTGGGAAAAATTTTAATGAAAATAATAAGAAAAATATTTTTATTTTAATTACTCATAATTAGCCTCTAATTTAAATAAAAAGCTCAAATACCTAACAGCCCACTATCCAAAAACTCTCCTAACATAGCTCACTAAAGGTATTAGTCAAAATTGCCTAAAATCCTACATTTAAATACCTAAAATTTGGCTAGCACTCTCTTTCCAGTAGCCATCACTTTGTTTTTTTATATTTTGATAGAAAAATTCTCTCAAAATAAGTCTCTCTACCAAAATTAAGAAAACACTTTTCACCTTTGCGATTTCTCGCCCGTATTCGTAAGTTTTTCTTTCTTCTCAAATTCTCATATGATTTCTATAAAATAAATTATAAGAAAATTATTTTTGAACTAGTTATTTATTGATTTTTATAGATTTAATTCAGTTCAACTAAGTTTTTAAAAGAGAAATTTAATTCTTTATCGAAAACACAAATCTTTTCGCATAATTTCTCCAAAGGTGAATCCTGTAACTTAAAATTTCAATTTTTATTCATAAACATCACTAAAGGGGGGCAATTTCTATACCATTGCATTCTAAATTGATTGTTGATGTGTTTTGATGAAAAATATTGGATTAAATCATATTTCTGCATATTACTGTAATGACCAAAAAATTTTAGAACATAAAGGAATTCAAGGTTTTTGTGCTAGAACTTAAAAGTTAGAAAATTCTATGATTTCTTGTACATATGGCTGCTGATTTGTTTATAGAAACCTCCTTCAGCCTCATTAGGCACAACTTCCAAGGCATTCCAAAGCAATTCAAGAGATTTCAAAGCAGTTGAGGCATATTTCAAAGCATAAATTCGTTCGTATACTAACACAGTTGTTGCTTCTAGATCCAGATTCCAAGTTTCCTTTGGATTCAAGGTGGAGTTGAGATCCAGAGCAAAACTAGTTCCATTCATTCGAAAGCCAAGAAAAGCAAAGGTATAATCCTTCTTTATTTTCAAAATTCTAAATTCAGATCTAGAATCCTCTAAGGTCTAAAATTGAAAAGATCTAAAACTTATTAATTTAAGAACCAAAATTAAGTTAATAAGCAAACCAACACATTTTTAAAACCCCTCCTTCGCAAGAAGGGAGAACTATGTAGGGTTTGATTCCTATTCAATAGGATACGCAGGCTGCCATTCTGAAGGGCATCAACTCCAAAATCTTTTATTAATATTGTTTTCCTTTTTTGATTTATTTTACTAATCTTTTGTTTATGATTTTATTTTTTAGTTTATTTGGGGGAATGTGTGCTTTTCCTAGTACCCATAAGGGCTAGAGGAAAGATCCTCTTTATTTCAATTGTTTTGATATTGTAATAATTAAGTAGAATTTATTTTGCCTATTTATTTATTATTGTCATTCCATCACAACATATATATATATATATGTTCATTCATCATTATATTCCTATTCATACATACACAAAAATTTATTTTTTAAGAGTTATTTTGCATTTTTAGCCAAACTAAAGAAAATAACATTTTCTTAATTGTGTAATTACCAAAACCTGATCCCTAAACCCTCATTGGTCACTCGTGGATTGGTGCATTTTCCATTGGGATAAATCAAATTTTGGAGTAAATCATGTTGGGTTGGGTTTTCTTTAATTTTTCCAATTAAAATAAATAAATTAAAGTGACAACTCACTTTTTAATCTTCAAAATACAAAAATCAATTTTTCAAACTCACAGCAAGTTCCAATCGTGGAGTTTCTCCCGAAGAGCATTTCGATCCCTCGACGGATCAGACTAATGCTCAGGCGAGGTCTCACAGATATTTGTTTTATTTGGATGAAAAATAACAATTTAAATAATGTATTTGCATATCGCTGTAATGAATGAAAAGTACAAAAAGCGCGAAAACTCATAATTTTCACCCTAAACCTTGAAACTTGGAATTTTCATCCATAAATATGATCAATGCTGCCGATTCATACATGTGGATGTTCTAAAATGATATTTCCAATAATTGAATGAAAAATAATGGTTTAAACCACCTGTTTACATATTACTATAATGATACAAAAAATATCAAAAATAAGAAAACTCATGGTTTTGCACTCTAAAACCCAAAATTTGAATTTTCATGTAGGAGATATAACTATTGCTGCCAATTCATGTAGATTGATATTCTAAAATAATTTTTGTTGTGTTTACATGAGAAATCTTGGTTCAAACCATGTTTTTACATATTACTGTAATAGACGAAAAGGGCAAAAAATAAGAAAATTCAGGTTTTGCTTTTGAATAGGGCATTCGGCCTACATCGATATTTTTATTCCAATGTCTATTATTTTTATGTGATGTATTTTAATGATCATTAACATGTATGTATGTATGATAAATGGTTAAATTGCAAGTTGGTTGAAGGAATGACTATAGACTAGCCTAGAGGCACTTCGGTGCACTTAAGTTATACCTAAAGTGTATTAACTTTATGTTCTGGTTAGAATGTGAATGTGATAGAAAAATATGGAAATAGATTTTATGATGACTTGATAATGAATTAATGGTCTTGAATTGATGAAGGGATTCATTAAATGAATGGGTCATAAGAGTTAAGCATGACATTTGAAAGGTCATTTGTTAAGTTGACATATATGAAAGTGTTAAGTGTACTAAGACAATTATTAAAGTGAATTGATATTGAGGTAATGATATTGTGTTGACCTTAGAAAGGTATGGACAAGAATTATGATGTGTTTCGTATAGGCCTAAAAAGGCTAAGTTTGCAAGACTTTTAAGTCAACATGTTATGGGCAAATGATGACTACACCTATATGTGCAACTGTAAGTGTATGTGAATGTTATATGTGCATAGGGTAGTTATGGGATAAGATAGCATCATGGTTAAATAAATACTAAGTATTAAATTAAATATTATGATAGAGCTTGAGGAGTCTTAGAAGTCCAAAGGCAACGTGAATTAAGAGCAAAGAAACCACAAGATGAGTAAACACTATATTCATATTGCAACTGTGAGTAACATTATGTTATGTTATAAGTATATGATATCATGTTTTGTGTACTTTGATATTCTTGAAACCCAAGTTATTTTCTATTTAAAATGAACTCAATGATCTCTATTTTGAGCTTGGGTTGCCAAAAGATAATTGGTCCAAAAACCATTTTGTTTATCCAATGATAATTCTTTGTGATAATGGCCTAAACTTATTTTCTTTCTAGAACTACACTATTCTTGTATCTTCTGTTCAAATAAATTAAAATTATATTACTATTATGATACATGTTATTATTGCCTTAAGTGTTATTCATATATGTGAATACCATTAGCTCTATGCAGAAATCCTCATGTCGATGCGGGTAATCATCAGAACCTGTGCACATGGTCTTAACTCGATAGATAGGGGTAGTGTATCCACCTCAGCTAGAAAGGGGCAAATCTAGCTATGGGGCCTAATCAGCTTCATGCTCTTCATGTGATAAGAGTTGGAATTTGGTTTAATGTCACCTCTCCTCTATGTGTTTAAGTGATAGAGCAATAGCCTTCACTCTCAATGTGTTATAAGTGTGATTTCTGCAAACTTGTTTAATTGAAAGCCATGTTAAAATGTTAACTTGATTCATGAATTGTAAATCATGAACTATGTGTATAAGTTATGAGTTTCCTTTTCAAAGGACTATGTGTTAATGTATGTGCTATATTGTTTACTCATTGAGATCATCTATCTCACCCCTTTTCCTTTTTTTTCCTTGTGTGGTTCCAGGTGAGCAGTATGATGAGGCAAGGTGATAGCTCTGCTTGGGGAATTCCTTGTCTAAAATCTCTAAAAATACTATGATATGAAGGGTTATCATTAGACGGTCTAGGAATAATTATTTTGATGTTTATTGGAAATGTTTTGTTAAGATTTCAATTGGATTATAAATATTATTTTCTTATGAATTATATATGAAGTATCTAATTATTATCTTCTACAACTAAAGGTTTTCACATAAATATTTTAAATGAGTTATTGTATGAGGTTTGGTATGATCTTAGGCATGAATTATGCATGTGTAGATGGGTTCTACGATCGTGGGTGACCTTATGTCTCCCTATGTTCTAGGACCATCATATCTCTAAAGTTGGGATGTGACAAAGGTGGCATCAGAGCCTAGTTTTTCATTGTTGCCACTTGACTAGTGTTAAGGTGGTATCAGAGCCATAGTTTTTAAAGTCTAGTTTAGACTTGTTTTATATGAGTTGTTTAAGTATAATCCTAGAGCATAGAAATTTTCCTGTCATGTCACTTGCAGTCTATCGCTAGTATAGTTCTGCAAAATCCTAATAGGTTTTAGTCATCCTTATGATTCTTTTGGTAGATGACCAAAAAGATTACCCCTGCTCGTAGACCACCACCCAAAGCACCCCATGTGACCTATAAAAGGACTTGGCTAGAGATATTTGAAAGAGTCGTATCTATGATTTGCCCCGGACGAAAAGGACCTTGAGGAGTACTTAGATCCTGATTGGGTTTATAGTAAGATCTAGAAATTGGACGATGACTATTCATACTTGAAGGAGGAAAAACAATGTCTTAAACTTATGATTTATGCCTTCAGGGAGGATGTGGAGCAACTTAAGATAGGGATTGTTGAGCATGGGGGAGACTACTCACCAGCAAGGCATGTGTCTTTGACTAGTCACCGTCAGGATGGAGATCTTCTTTGTTACTGATGTGGCAGCAGTGGCCATGTCACTCTTGATTGCCCTGGTGGTGGACACACGAAAGCTAGGATGAGTAGTTAGTGATAATCGACGTAATGGTATAGTACTTTATATGATATGAATGATATTTCCTTTGACTACCTAGTTTCTTAGTAGGAAGTGATTTCTTTATTTGTTACGATATGATTGGCTTATCTTGATAGGAGGTTATTTTCATACTATGAGATATATGCTATTTGATTGTGATATGTGATATGTGCTAAACCATGTGATATGTGATATATATATGATATGTACTTAGTGGTGTGATATGATAAATGCATGATAATTATGCTAGTATAATGGTGGGGTTAAATGGGTTAGAATAGGGGATTAGTACTAAATTCCCTTATCGTGATAAGCAGAATGCCTCCCAAAAAGAAGGTTCACACAGTTGCCCAGCCCGTTAGGGCAAGTGATGATGCCATATTGAACATTGCATCGAATGCTACCTCTGCACCTGTGCAGTCAAGAGAAAAATCCAATTTGAGAGCACCGACTAGGGACTCCAATGAGCAAGCATATTCGCAAGAGTGCAAGCCATGTGTGAGGAAATGACGAACTTGTGCAAGGAATTAGATGAGCTACGAGCAAAGGCAGGAAGCACTGCCAACACAAGAAAGAAATAGAGTTTTGCCTCCTGCAATAATGGCACCAGCACTGAGGGAAAGGAAGTGGCTACTTGATGAAAGAATGATGGTTTTAGAGTTTAAGAAGCTCCAACCACCTACCTTCTGTGGTGAGGAAGGTGATGACCCCCATAAGTTCTTGGATGAGATGGAGAAACTAGTCCATCCACTTTCTTGCTTAGATGCCCAAGTGATAGAGTTAGTAGGACTCTAACTTAAGAAGGAAGCTTGGTATTGGTACGAGAGAAGTATTAAAGAATGGCTTTATAAAGCAGAACCACCTATGTGGGCAGAGTTTAAGCAGGAAGAAAAAGATTAGTTCTTTCCAAAAGGAGAAAGGCAAGATAGAGCATTACAGTTCAAGCAACTGAAGCAAAAGCCGGGGATGTCAGTATCAGATTATGCTAAGGAGTTTAATCAACTCAGCCAATTTGCTGTCAACATTGATCCTACTGAGGCTAGCCATGTCAATTGCTTCCTGAGAGGGCTTATCACACCTCTATTCAATTCATTGGCAGCAATGAAGTTTCCAAACTTGGCCAAGCTGATAGATAAGGCTAAGATAATGGAGAAGAGGCACAAGGCAAAGAGAGCCAAATGAGCCGAACGGGACTAAAAAGGGAAGCATAGGAACAAAGATCATAGAGGACAACATAGAGGAGGAGGAGGCCCAAGGAAGGAATTTTCATCATCCGGACAACAGAATGGTCAAGCTAAGTAAGAACTCCCTACTTGCTGCAAATATAGAAAGAAGCATCTCAGATTATGGTACATGCCTCAAGTATGGATAAATAGGACATTTCATTAAGGATTGCCCTCAGATAAGGAGTCAAGGGAATGGGATCATAGCACAACCACAATCTAGAACATTCGAATCACAAGGGCAATGAGCCAAGGATAAAGGGTCAACTGTTAGGAATGCACCGGTGACAGAGACTAAGGCCAAGGGTCGAGTCTTTACTTTAAATTAGCAAAAGGCTCACGTGTCACACACAACCATCACAAGTATCATCCCAATCCAAAATTCTAGTGTAAAATGTTTGATTGATTTTGGTGCTACCCATTCGTTTGTGTCGCCTTGTTTTGCTAAGTGTTTAGGTAGAAATAAGGAATTAATGAGTGGACCTTTAGTATTATCCACTCCTTTGGGGGAGGTGATGGAAGTAAAGTATGGGTATAAGGGTTGTGAGATAGACATTAATAAACAAAAACTTTTTGTAGTATTGCTAGAATTAGAGGTACTAGAATTTGATGTGATATTAAGGATGGACTAGTTATATGAGCAGGGAGCTCGTATCAACTGTACAGATAAGCTTGTTGAGTTTCAAGACAAGAACGGGAAGAAGTTTGTGTATCAAGGAGATAGGAGTGAGAATCCCCCGAACTTGATATCAGCTTTGAGAGCAAAAAGGATGTTAAGGAAGGGGTGCCAAGCGTACCTAGCCCATGTAATCGATACTGACAAGGAGACCGCTATTCATGACAAGAGCATTCTAATGATGGATAAGTTCATAGATGTCTTTCTAGAAGATTTACCTGGATTACCACCTGACCATGAAATTGAGTTTAACATTGAACTATTGCCTAAAACACAGCCTATATTAATATTGCCATATCGTATAGCACCAATGGAGCTAAAAGAATTAAAGATGCAATTACATGATCTACTTGACAAGGATTTTATCTAACTAAAAAGTTCATCATGGGGCACTCCAGTGCTATTCGAAAAGAAGAAGAATGGCTCGTTCCAAATGTGCATCGATTATCGTCAGCTTAACAAAGTCACTATGAAGAATAAGTACCCATTGCCAAGGATTGATGATCCTTTTGATCAATTACAAGGAGCTAGTCACTTCTCCAAGATCGACTTAAGGTCTGGCTATCATTAACTAAAGATCTGTGGAGAAGACATCTGCAAGACTACCTTCCGTACTAGATATAGACACTATGAGTTCACAGTTCTGCCATTTGGTCTGACAAATGCTCCTGTTGCTTTCACGGACTTGATGAATCAAGTATTCAGACCATTCCTTGACAAGTTTATGATCGTGTTCATTGATGACATCCTGATTTACTCAAAGAATAAAGAAGAACATGAAGAACAATTGAGGATTATGCTTCAAACACTACATGATCACTAGCTCTACGCTAAGTTATCCAAGTGTGAGTTTTGGATGGAGTTTGTCAACTTTCTGGGACATGTAGTAAGTAAGGAAGGGATTCAAGTTGATCCTAAGAAAGTTAAAGTAGTAGCAAATTGGCCAAGGCCTACAACAATTTTGGAAGTACGAAGTTTCTTAGGCATGGCTAGGTATTATCGCGGATTCATACAGGACTTTTCTAAGATAGCACCCCCATTGACCAAGTTGACTAGAAAGCAAGTTAAGTTCAATTGGGAAGGGTCCTATAAGAAAAGTTTTCAAAAGCTCAAGAAGTGTTTAATATTGGCTCCAGTTTTGGCATTACCAGAAGGAGAAGAAGGGTTCACTGTCTATTGTGATGCCTCACGAGTAGGACTTAGATGCATCTTAATGCAAAATGGGAAAGTCATCACCTATGCATCACAACAACTTAAGAAATATGAAGTTAATTATCTTACTCATGATTTGGAGTTAGCTGCCATAGTTTTCGCTTTCAAAATCTAAAGACTTACATGTATGGAATAAAGTGTGAGATCTACACGGATCATAAGAGTCTTTTGTACATCTTGAGCCAAAGAGACCTCAACCTGAGGCAAAGAAGATTTGTTGAGTTATTGAAAGACTATGATTATCAAATTCTTTACCATCCTGGAAAGGCAAATGTGGTGGTGGATGCCTTAAGTCAAAAATTGATGGGAAGCCTAGCCCATATGACTGTGCGAAAGAGGCCGATCATGAAGGAATTAAAAGAGTTGTTTAGCCAAGGCTTGAGACTAGAGGTTGGAGGATCGAGAGTTTTAGTGGCTCATTTTCAAGTGAGGCCTAAGTTGATAGAAGAATAAAGAATTCACAAAATAAGGATCCACACATGGTGAAGTTGAAGTATGAGACAAAAGAAGGGAAGAACTCTAAGTTCAAAGTGGTCAATAGAATTTTAAGGTGCGGGAATAGAGTATGCGTGCCTGATGTGGATGGACTAAAGGAAAGGATATTAAAAGAGGCACATCAGACCCCTTACTATGCTCATCCTGGAACTACCAAGATGTACCATGATGTGAAAGCTAACTATTAGTGGCCTGGAATGAAGAAGGATGTGGCTAAGTTTGTAGCATCCTACTTGACTTACTCAATGACCCTCTAGATTGCTAGAAGAAATTGAACTACCTAAATGGAAGTAGGAGCACATCACTATGGACTTTGTAGTTGGGTTACCTAGAACTTCCAAAGGATACGACTCTATATGGGTCATAGTGAACCTACTGACAAAGTCTGCTCATTTTCTAGGAGTTAAAACCACATATTGTGTAGCCTAGTATGCATAGTTGTATATGGATGAGATCGTGAAACTTTATAGAGTGCCAATTTCCATCATCTTGAATCGAGGCACTCAATTCACCTCAAGGTTCTAGCATAAGTTGTAAGAAGCATTAAGAACACAACTAGATTTCAGTATGGTGTTTCACACTCAAACAGATGAATAGTCTAAAAGGATGATTCAGACACTGGAGGACATGTTAAGAATATGTGTCTTAGATTTTGGTGGTAACTGGGATAAGTACTTATTTTGATTGAATTCACCTACAACAACAACTATCATTCATCCATCGGCATGGCACCATATGAAGCATTGTATGGGAGAACATGTTGTTCTCCATTTTGTTGGGTTGAACTTGGAGACAAGCATATGGAGATGCCAGAGTTACTTAAGGAGACTACCGAGAAGGTACCTTTGATTCAAGAGCAATTGAAAATGGCCTTCAATCGACAAAAGAGTTATGCGGATCCTAAGCGAAAAGACATCCATTTTGCAGTGGGAGATCACGTATTCTTGAAGGTCTCACTAATGAAAGGTGTTATGAGATTTGGCAAGAAAGGAAAGCTATAGACTTGGTCTTTTCAAAATACTAGATAAAGTTGGGGAAGTATCTTATAGACTTACCCTGCCCCCAACTATGGCGCATGTGCATCCAGTGTTTCACATCTCTATGTTAAAGAAGTATGTGTCAGATCCATCTCATGTGCTATCACCTCCAAACATTATGCTAGATGAGTAGCTATCCTATGAGGAATCACCAATAACTATAGTGGATCAACAAGTAAAGAGGTTGAGAAACAAGGAGATATCCATGATTAAGATCCAATGGCGGAATCATGAAATGGATGAGTGTACTTGGAAAGTCGAGGAGGAAATGTGATAGAAGCATCCTCAACTTTTCAAGAGCAAGTAGGTAAGTATTTAAATTTGAGGATGAATTTCTTTTAAGGGGAGGAGAATGTAACAACCCACACCTACCCTACAAATTTTTATGATAATTTGCTTGATTTAGAATTATTAAGGTTAAGTGTGTGCTTTTATGGGAATTTATGTTCTATGAGATTGATAAGTATGTGGCATATTAAATTAATTTTAATATGCATAATATGAGTTATTATTGAGAAATAAATGGTTTAAATAAAATGCATTACCATGAAATAATTTATTTTCCGTAAAATGAATTTTCATGTAAAAAGACGATTTTTTTAAGCATAAAATAATTTTATGAGTATTTTTAAATAAATATTTTGGGAGAAATTTTAATGAAAATAATAAGAAAAATATTTTTATTTTAATTACTCATAATCAGCTGCTAATTTAAATTAAAAGCTGAAATACCTAAAAGCCCACTACTCAAAAACCCTCCTAACCTAGCTCATTAAAAGTATTAGTGGAAGTTGCCCAAAACTCTATATTTAAATACCTAAAATTTGGCTAGCACTCTCTTTCCAATAGCCATCATTCTATTTTTCTGTATTTTAATAGAAAAATTCTCTCAAAACAAGTTTCTCTACTGAAATTAAGAAAACACCTTTCACTTTTGCGATTTCTCACATGTATTCGTAAGTTTTTTTTTCTTTTCAAATTCCCATCTGATTTCTATAAAATAAATTATCAAAAAATTATTTTGAACTATTTATTTACTGATTTTTATAGATTTAATTCATTTTTGATGAGTTTTTGAAAGAGAAATTTAATTCTCTACTAAAAACACAAATCTTTCCACACAATTTCTCTAAAGGTGAATCCTGTAACTTAAAATTTCAATTTTTATGCATAAACATCACTAAAGGGGGCTGATTTCTATACCATTACATTTTAAACTGATTTTTGATATGTTTTGATAAAAAAATATTGGATTAAATCATATTTCTGCATATTATTGTAATGACCGAAAAGTTTCAAAAAATAAAGGAATTCAAAGTTTTAGTGCTAGAACTTAGAAGTTGGAAAATTCTATGATTTCTTGTACACATGGTTGTCAATTTGTGTATGGATGGATTTTAATCTAATATTTGTTTTGTTTGGATGAAAAATAACAATTTAAATCATTTATTTGCATATCGCTGTAATGAACGGAAAGCGTGAAAACTCATGATTTTCACCCTAAATCTTGAAACTTGGAATTTTCATGCATAAATATGATAAATGGCTACATGTGGATGTTCTAAACTAATATTTGCTATGATTGAATGAAAAATAATGATTTAAACCACCTGTTTATATATTACTGTAATGATCGGAAAATACTAAAAACAAGAAAATTCATGGTTTTGCACCCTAAAACCCAAAATTTGAATTTTCATGTAGGAGATATACCTATTGCTGCTGATTCATGTAGATTGATATTCTAAAATGATTTTTGTTGTGTTTACATGGAAAATTTTAGTTCAAACCATATTTTTACATATTACTGCAATAGACGAGCGAAAAATAAGAAAATTCAAATTTTGAATTTGAATAGGGCATTCGGCCTATATTGATATTTTTATTTCAATGTCTATAATTTTTACATGATGTTTTTTGATGATCATTGACATGTATATATGTATTATAAATGGTTAAATTGCATGTTAGTTGAAGGAATGACTATTGACTAACTTAGAGGCACTTTGGTAGACTTAAGGTACACCTAAGGTATATTAACCTTATGTTGTGATTAGAATGTGAATGTGACAGGGCAATATGGA
Source organism: Reutealis trisperma (assembly GCA_947687605.1). NCBI lineage: Eukaryota > Viridiplantae > Streptophyta > Magnoliopsida > Malpighiales > Euphorbiaceae > Reutealis > Reutealis trisperma. The sequence continues at coordinate 25,672 of CANTUT010001712.1, read as the reverse complement.
AATAGATTTTATGATGATTTGATAATGAATTAATGGTCTTGAATTGATGAAGAGATTGATTGAATGAATGGGTCATAAGAGTTAAGCATGACATTTAAAAGGTCATTTGTTAAGTTAACATATATGAAAGTGTTAAGTGTACTAAGATGATTGTTAAAGTGAATTGATATTGAGGTAATGATATTGTGTTGACCTTAAAAAGGTATGGACATGAATTATGATGTGTTTCATATGTGCATAAAAAGGCTAAGTGAAAAAGACTTTTAAGTCAACATGTTAAAGGCAAATGATGAGTGCACCTATATGTGCAACTGTAAGTGTATGTGAATGTTATGTGTGCATGGGGTAGTTATGGGATAGGATAGCATCATGGTTAAATAAATACTAAGTATTGAATTAAATATTATGATAGAGCTTAAGGAGTCTTAGAAGTCTAAGGACTACATGAATTAGGAGTGAAGTAACCACAAGGTGAATAAACACTATGTTCATATTGCAAGTGTGAGTAACATTATGTTATGTTACAAGTATGTGATATCATATTATATGTACCTTGATATTCTTGAAACCCAAGTTATTTTCTATTTCAAATGAACTCAATGATATCTATTTTAAGCTTAGGTTGCCAAAGGACAATTGGTCCAAAAACCATTTTGCTTATCCAATGATAATTCTTTATGATAATTACCCTAACTTATTTTCTTTCTAGGACTACACTATTCTTGTATCATTTGTTCAAATAAATTAAACTGATATTACCATTGTGATACATGTTATTATTACCTTAAGTGCTATTGATATATGTGAATACCATTAGCTCTAGCTATTGTACCTCTAACCCTTTATGCAGAAGTCCTCGTGCCGATGCGGGTAATCATCGAAACTTGTATACATGGTCTTAACCCGGTGGATAGGGATAGTGTATCCACTTTAGCTAGAAAGGGGTGGTTCTAGCTATGGGGCTGATCAGCTTCACGCTCTTCATGTGATAGGAGTTGGAATTTGGTTTAATGCCACCTCTCCTCTATGTGTTCAAGTGATAGAGCAATAGCCTTCACTCTCAATATTTTATAAGTGTGATTTTTGCAAACTTGTTTAATTGAAAGCCTTGCTAAAATGTTAACTTGATTAATAAATTATAAATCATGAACTATGTGTATAAGCTATGAGTGTCCTTTTCAAAGGACTATGTGTTAATATATGTGTTATATTGTTTACTCATTGTGATCATCTATTCACCCCTTTTCTTTTTGGGATAAGTTCAAAAAAGTGGCTTGTGGTTTCGTGATTTTGCAAATAAAGGCCTGTGATATTTTTTTTTTTGCAAATGCAGATATAAGGTTTATTCCGTTAGAATTTGTGGGGCTTAAATAGAGACGTCGTAATATCCCTGCCCAGGTGGCACGCACTGACCAATGAGAAATTTTCCTCCTTCCACGTGGCATTTGATTAATACAATTAAAAAAAATGAGGTTATTTTTGAAAAAGAAGAAATGCAATTAATGAAACAAATTTTGAAAAAAAAAACTGAAAAGACTAATTTCCTAATTTCCAAAGCTCAACGGGAAAACCAATAACCAAAGCTAAAGGCTTTGGTTTACAGTAAGCAAATGTAGTTTTTCTTTTCTTTCAAACTAGGCATAAGCTATGGGGAAAGCTTATAAAGTAACAAATTTTTTAAGTTTTCTATAATTTTGATCTTGATTGCATAGTAATTTTTTAAGAAATTACTATTGAAGCAAATCGAATTTTGCATTGTTGGAGGGATTGTTGAAAAAGTTTGAAGCTTTGCTTGATTACTTACTCAATAAGGTATCTACACTTCTAGAAAACTTCAATTTTATATTCATATATGCATGCATGTTTTGTTTAATTTGGGTCAAGGTTCTGTACATGGGTTAGGGTTTAAGGATCGGGTTATAATGGGTGTGGGTAAACGAGCATATCAGGCTGTGAATGGGTATGGATACTTGATTGCCTATGAAAAAATAGTGCTATGAATTTCGAATGTGAATTTAGTTAAGATGCATTTTGATTCTTAGTTGTGCTCCATTTTCTTATAATCCTATTTTTGATACTATTAATTAGGTGCCAAAATGTAGTTTATTGGCTACGTTTGGTATGGATGAGTTTGTGAATTTGGTAATACACTACGGTGGTATGTGGGATGATCCTAATGAAATGAACAATTATATGGGGGGTTAGATTGCATACAGGGATCATTATGATGTTGATAAAATTTCAACATTTGAACTGGAGGGAATTGGTAGGGAAATTGGATACTCAAGAGGAGTTAGAATGTGGTTTAGGATATTTGGATTAAGCGGTGGGTTAGGACTTGAAGAAATTATTGATGACCATAATACAAAAAACATGTTAGACTATAATAAGGGTCAAAAAGATATACACATCTACTTTATTGAGAATCCTCCACCCTTAATAACTAATAAAACTGATGTGCAACTACCACCTACAGTTGAGGATAATAATGAAAATGAAAGTGGAGATATTTGTATAATTGGTGAATGTATGAATGATAGTATGGCTGCTGATAGTGGGTTTGTGGGTGGTGAGGGAGCTAATTTATTTAGTGATAGTGGTAATGTGTGTGATGGTGATGGTGCTGCAAATGTGGTAGGTGAAAGTGATAATTTAGGTGACAATGATGAAAATGTTGGTGAGAGTGGCAAGGAAATTGATGGTACAAGTGATGAATTTGATAGTGACTATTATGTTGGTGAGGATGAGGAAGAATTCAGTGATGAATTTAACAGTGATGAAGAGGAACCAAGTTGGCTGTATGACAACTTAGAAGGTAGTGATGATGAATTACTACCTCAAGATAAGGATGACCAAAATACAGAGGCTACCTCACAGTATGCAACAGAGGACCAATATGCTAATGATAATGATCTAAATGATGAAGACCTTAAAGAATTTTATGAAAAGGCTGCTGATAGTGATGAACTGCACAATTTGCAAGGGTCTAATGATGAAGAGGTGAGATATGCTTATTATAATGAGGAGATTGGAGCTAATGATCCAGTATTGTGCAAAGGGATGAAATTCAGTAGTCACTCTATTTTTAGAGAGGCATTGAAAGAATGGGCTGTTAAAAGGAAGTTCATATATGAACTTGTCAACAACAATAGGAAGAGAATTACAATAGTTTGTAAAGAGAAATGTGGTTTCAGGATTCATGCTTCTAAGCTAGCTTATAGTAATACTTTTCAAATTAAGACATTTAGGCCTATTCACCACTGCCCTACTGATATGAACAACAACCTGGTGACTGCACAATACTTGGCTAAAAAATACTTAAAGGGATTCAGAGAAAATCCATCATGGGATGTAACAACATTGCAAAAGACAATAAAGAGAGAGTTAAGAGCTAAGGTTTCCTTACACAAGATATATAGAGCAAAGAAAATAGCAAAGAAGTTGATTAAAGGTGATATAAGTGAGCAGTATAAAAGACTTTAGGACTATGCTGAGACTATAAGGAAATACAATCCTAAGAGTTGGGTGAAATTGGGAATTGCTCTTAAGGATTTGGAACTTAATGAAAGTGCTGAAGCTAATATTTATAGAGTGCTAAGGCAAGTGACAACTTTTGAGTCAATGTATGTTAGATTTAGTACTCAAAAGCAAGGTTACTTTGTGGGTATAAGACCTATAGTTGGATTAGATGGTTGTCATCTGAAGACATCTATGGGTGGCCAATTACTATGTACAGTTGGTCGGGATAGGAATGAAAATATGTTCCCAATTTCTTTTGCTATTGTGGACATTCAATGCAAAGAATCTTGGGTATGGTTTTTAAAACTATTATTTGATGACTTTGGGAGATCAAAGGAGACTGGTTGGGTTTTCATGTTTGACCAGCAGAAGGTAAACCACAAAACTCAATATAATATAATGTGTTTTAATTATCTTTACATAAGTTATTGTTAATCTATTTTTTCAATGCAGGGTCTTATGGAGGCTTTTACATAAGTGCAACTTAATGTGGAACATAGATATTGTGTGAAGCATATGTATAAAAACTACAAGAAGCTATTCAAAGGGATTGAATATAAGAAGAAATTGTGGTTTGGGGCATATGCTAGTACATTGAAGACACGGGAGAAGCACATGGAAGAGTTTAAGAAATTTGATGAGAATGCTTACAATTGGGTAATTACAAAGGACCCAAAGACTTGGTCAAGGTCACATTTCTCTCCTTACACTAAGTCTGACGCACTTCAAAACAAATTATATGAGTCGTTCAACTCATATATTACAGCAGTAAGGGATATGCCAATTCTTAGCATGGTAAAGTGGATAAGAAGAAGACTTATAAAGAGGTTCCATGTAAAGTACACTGGTATGCAGAGGTACAAAAGTGAAATATGTCCAAATACTCAAGATATATTGGAAAGGTTGAAGTTAGCAAGCAGAAACTATTTTTGTACACCTGCTGGAACAAAAATATATGAGGTCGATTTCTATGACACAAAAAATGTTGTGAACCTCAACAACTCCACTTGCACTTGTAGGATGTGGGATCTTATAGGGATCCCTTGTAAGCATGCTATCTCTATAATATACACAAATTGAGAGAAACCTAAAGCATATGTGCATCCTTACTTCTCTAAAAGTACTTTTTTGGCAATATACAAGCATATCATACATCCTGTTCCATCACAACATGAATGGGAAAAGACAGCTTATCCAGACATTCATCCTCCACATGTAAGGAAACCAGCTGGTAGACCAAGGAAGAAGAGACTAAGACCAGCAGATGAGGCAAAAAAATCCTTTCAAGATGTCAAGAGCTGGCAAACAAGTACTTTGTGGAAATTGTAACCAACCCGATCATAATGTCAGAGGATGTCGAGCATCTGTCACAAGTGAAACCCCATGGCAAAGGAGGATGAGATTGCAAAAGAATAAAGCATCAAATTTAAGAGCTAGTGCAACTTCAAGAGCTAGATCGAATAGGGGAAATGGGTTAAGAGATGCTGGAGTGAATATAGTAAGATGCAATAATACCAATTAATTTGTCATAAATTTTCATATCATGCATTTGTTTTGAAATTTCATTGAAATTATAAAATGTTGAAATATAGGATGAACCAAGGAGAAGAAGAAGGCAAAGAAATTCAACAATTGGTCAATCATCCTCTCAGCCTAATCCAAGTAGTAGAAATGATTACAATGATAATAGTAATGTAATCTTTAGTTCACAACCTCATGAAGGTCAATCATCAGGGCACAATGTCAATATACCAATTTAGGTATTATCTCTTATCTATTCAATTTAATCTTAATGATTTGGTGTTATAATAAACTGGGTGAATAGGATTTGGTTGTTTTTATTACAGGGTAATGCAAGAAAAAGATTGAGAAATGCATAGAATAACCAATCTTTCTCACAGCCAACTACAAGAACAATGAATGAGTGTAATGGTAGTGGCAGTGTCAACTTCAATTCATAACCAGCTGCAAGTCATACAATATTGCAAAATGTGCCTTGAAGTTCTCAAGTATTTTCCAGGTTTTATTGCATTTAATCCTTTTATCATGTAATCTTAGTGATCTAAGATATTATTTTACATTGTAAATTGGGAAAAGCATGCTTCTAAACCACTAAGGCATTCAAATACGGCTGCAAATTCAAAGTTTAAGAGACCTAGATTATCTAATATTCAAGGCTTGTCCTTCTCGACAATTAATTCAAGTGTGCCTCTTTCTGCAAATGTGCCTTGTTATACTCCATCAAATTCTACTATGCCTCTTCTAGCAAATGTGCCTCTTCCTCCTTCTAGCTTGAAGAATTTCAAAAGAGCTACTCAATTGTTGTAGAAAACAAGGACTTCACCTAGGAAGAAACTACGAAAATAGGAATTAATAAGAAATTAAGAATTTTTGTATGACATTTATATACTATATTTTAGTATGCAAAATAGATGCTTAACAATGTTTCAGGAAAGAAGTTGGTTTTGCAATATGACACACCACTTCATTATGCCTCTGAATTTTTTTTTTTTTTTGCAATGAGGCATTTTTTTGGTTCTGAACAAATGAATAGTTGGAAAACAAAATATTTGGATATGCAATGTCTCTTATTTGTGATATGTGAATAGCAAATATAATTTTTAAGGCTTTTTTTTTATCAATTTGATGTTATAAATTTGCAACCAAAAGTTTCATTTAGTCATTTTAACAAACATCTTGCATACATAAAGTTATTACACATCTATGGCAAAGCAAGTCTACCTTTGCCAAAACTTCTATCAGAATACAAACAAAACCAAACCAAAATACTAACAAAAATAACTAAGACCCAATTCAAACTACCACTTTTATTCACTTTCATGTCCCTTAGTTTCTCTAAATAATCTGCCAATTGCATCTTTAGAATTTCATTTTTTGCTTTTGAAACACACAACTGAGTTTGTAATTTCTTCAATTGCTCTTCAGTTTGAGCTAAATCACTTAGGATTTCCACCTCTCTTACATGGCATTCAACAATTTTGTCTTCACAAAGTCTAATATTCTCCATCAACTGTGGACTTGTTTCTGAGCAACCAATACAATCATTTTCAACCCATTCAAAGAAATTGGACCTTCGACCTCTAATAAATCAACCACAACCATGAAATTTCTTACCTCGGTTCTGTGGTGTTAATGTTGTCCTCACTAGTGATTGCACACCACATTCACACCTTTGAATCTCAACACTTTCGCTACTGCCACTGCTTTCACCCATTAGTAATAGTGATTAAGAGATCTTCTTACAAGAACAGCCGAGTTGGTATTACTTTTTACGATTCTTTAGCGTTGCAAATTGAGGAAACTATATTGGAGGAAAAAAGAAAATTAGGTTTTAAAATTATGAGGATCAATTCTTTTTAGTTATTTTTTTTTCAAAATTTGTTTCATTAATTGCATTTCTTCTTTTTCAAAAACAACCTCAATTTTTTTTTTAATTGTATTAATCAAATGCCACGTGGAAGGGGGAAAATTTCTCATTGATCAGTGCATGCCACCAAAGCAGGGATATAACGGCGTCTCTATTTAAGCCTCACAAATTCTAATGAAGTAAATCATATGTCTGCATTTGCAAAAAAAAAAAAAATATCACAGGCCTTCATTTGCAAAAAGCGCGAAATCACAGGCCACTTTTTTGAACTTATTCCTTTCTTTTTTTTCCTTGTGTGGTTCTAGGTGAGTAGTATGAGGAGGCAAGGTGATAGCTCAAGCATTCTCCTCTATTGGGAAATTCCTTATCCAAAGTCTTTAATTATTTTGATGTTTAGTGTTATGAAGGGTTATCATTAGACTTTCCAAGAATAATTATTTTGATGTTTATTGGAAATGTTTTGTTAAGATTTCAATTGGATTATAAATATTAATTTCTTATGGATTATATGTGAAGTATCTAATTATTGTCTTCCGCAACTAAAGGTTTTCGCATAAATGTTTTAAATGAGTTATTTTATGAGGTTTGGTATGATCCTAGGCATGAATTGTGTATGTGTGGATGGGTTCTATAGGCATGAGTGACCTTATGTCTCCCTATGTTCTAAGACCGTCATATCTCTAAAGTTAGGATGTGATAGCATGACTTTAGAAAAGTCTTGGTATAAGTTATTATTTGTTTTCATGTGAGCCTAAGAAGGCTAATTGTGTAAGACTAAAAAGTCAATATGATATATGCAAGTGATGAGTGCACTTCTAAATGCAACTCCAAGTATATGTGAATGTTATATGTGCATAGGGTAGTTAGGGGATAGGATAGCATGATGTTAAGCAAATGGTAAGTATTGAATTGTAATATATGATAGAGCTTGAGGATTATTAGAAGTTCAATGGCTATAAGCACTAGGAGCTAAGGAACCACAAGGTGAGTAAACATTATGTTCATGGTACAAGTACAAGTTATCATGATATGTGAACCTTTGAAATTCTTGAAACCCTAGTTCCTTTTTATTTTTAATTATCACTATACGATTGCTCTGTTAAGCTTGGGTTGCCAAAAGACAATTGATCTAAAACTACTATTGTTTATTCGATGATAAGAAAGTGCTTTTGTGATTATTGCCTCACCTTATATTCTTTTTGGAACCACAGTGTTATTTATCTTTTGTTCAATAAGCTAAACTACTATTGTTATTGTGTTACATGTTATTGCCTTCTTCAATGCTATTGTTATAAGTGATTGCCATTAGCTCTAGCTATGGTATCCATGAACCCTTTATACAGAAATCCTAGTACCGATGCGAGAAATCATCGGAACCTGTGCATATGGTCTTAACCCGATGGATAGGGGTAGTATATCCACCACAAATAGAAGGGATAGTTCTAGCCATGGAGTCTGATCAATTTCATACTTCTTTACAAGTTATAAGTTGGGAGTTGGAATTTGGTATGATGCCACCTCTCCTTTGAGTGAATAAGGTAATAGCCATCGCTCTATAATTTACAAGTTAGAAGTTTGATTTCTATGAACCTTGTTAAATCGAAAACCATGATTTTATGAATTATGAACCCTTATAAAGGGATATGTGTTATTGTTCAAGTTATATTGTTTACTCATTGAGATCATCTATCTCAGCCCTTTTCTTTGTGTGGTTTAAGGTGAGCATTATGAGGAGGCAAAGTGATAGCTCAAGCAAATCTACTCCTCTTAGGGGATTTCCTTATCCATGTCTATTATCATATTATGATATGATGAGTCCCTCTTAGATACTCCGGGAGTTTTCTTATGGATTGTATTTAAAGTATTTTAAAACTATTCTTCCGCTAGTTAAAGTTTTCTTTATTATTGGATATTTAAGTTTATGCATAAGGTTTTGGTATGACCCTAGGTAGTGTTTATATGTTCATGAGTAGGTTCTACAAATGTGGGTGACCTTATGTCTCCCTATGTTCTAGGACCGTCATATCTCCAAAATTAGGATGTGACAAAGTTAGTATCAGAGCTGTAGTTTTTAAGTCTAGTTTAAACTTGCATGTTTATTAGGTTGATTAAGTAGAATCTTAGAGTATAAGAATTTTCCTGTCATGTCACTTAAAGTCTATCGCTAATATAGTTCTATGAAATCCTAATAAGCTATAATACTACTTGTTATTGTTTGCGTGCCTTATGATTCTTTTCTCAGATGACCAAGAAGAGTACCCCTGCTAGACGACCCTAACCTAGAGCAACTCGCGTGGTGTGTAAAAGGACTTGGCGAGGGATGTTTGAGAAAGTCATGCCTATGATCCATGTCAAAAGGGAGAAGACTCTGGAGGAGGAAGACCCTAAAGGGTGCCTAGATTATGATTGGATTCATAGCAAGATCCAGAAATTAGAGAGTGACTACTAAGACTTGATGGAGGAAAATCGATGTCTTAAGTCCCTAGTTCATGCTTTGAGGAAGGACGTGGAGCAGCTTAAGACTAAAAATGTTGAGCAAAAGGGAGACCATGCATCTAGGGTGTCACGACCCACCTTTGAGCTATGACGATCCTAGGGCATGGGTGGCCGTAAGAGCACCGAAAACCTGTAAGACCCATCTAACACATAATCTTATATCATACATTGCATTAAACATATCCCAAGATCTTAACCTTATACCCATTATTTGCTTATAACATCCTCGTTAACTTGTAAAATCATTAGCACATAACTTGTACAACTTCAAAAATTGGATTTTATATCATTAATCAAATATTTAATACATTATACATGATTACCATAGCTATTATAATACCATTCACATTACTTATACATCCTATGACATATTAGTGTTGAACCCTTCAATACCTATGGAGCTCTAATAATAATCTTCATAATCAAGAGTTCCAACATTGGAACTTAACCAAGCAACTTTCAAGCAGAGAATGGGGCTTGGAACTTTAATTTGCTAACTCATTGACTTTACCTAAAAAATTTAAACCATTACAATATGAGACAATGCTCAGTGAGTATAAAATAATACAATACATAAGGTAATCACAAGGATTATTCTCAAGATGGTACTTATAGTAGTGAAACATTTTCAATCAGTGTTGTCAATTTAGTTCAATGGCTCATTTTAAATGGAAACATTATCTTTAGCAGAAGTATCACTTTCTTGGGAGTAGGATGCTTCCCACACATATTAATTAAAAAGTGGTAGCCTAAGCCTTGCTCACTCATAAGTATCACATTACGTAAGACTGATCAGGTCTTATGGTTAGGCGTTCCTCCCTAACAGAGCTTAGGTACTCTTACCCTACCCGCAGGCTTTACCAAGTGCACAAGGCGTGTCTTTCCCCACACCAAAAAGGGGATTTCTGCTTATCAATGGATATTCAACAGGATATTCATTTAAAATTCATGTCAAGGATTTCAATGAACATAACACAATTTCAATATTCAATGATTATCAAAGCATCATATCAATGGGTTTAATGAACAATTCAAACTTGTCAAGGAGTCAAGAAGCATCATATGCAATGGTTTGATATTCGATAAACAGTTTATACTCATCCAGGTATTGAACAGTTTAGCAATTACGGTTTGAATGAATAAAGGTTCAAAACATATATTTCAATGCATATTGTATTGTTAAGTACTCACCTTGGACTCTTTTGCTCCTATTACACTTGACTCTTGAGGCTAGTAGTGCTCTCCACTCTTATGATAACATCCTTACCCTTGCCTTTAGACTCTTGGAAAGCCAAAATTTGGTATCCTTAAGTGATGAATAAGTTGAAAGGTTTTTCTTTTAGTGGGAGTTGTATTTTTGGTGGTGAGTTTGCCAAATGAGAAGAAATTAACATCTTTTTACTTATATATGGAAGGAGATGGATGGTTGTGATTTAATATCACAACTTCAATGCTTATGATTCAATCAAGATGGATGGTCATGATAAATCAAGGTGGATGGCTAAGATCACTCTTAGGTGGATGGTGAATTAGCATAAATAATGATAAAGAATAATGAACTTGGACAATGGTGATGGTGAGATGAGATTTCCACATTTATTAAGAAGTGGACTTAGTCAAATATGGTGGCTTTCTAATCAACTTTGATGTATAACCTAATTACTCACCATTTTAACCATAATTAATTTATTCTAACCCTAATAGAGTTAAGCTCTACCAATTAGTGAGCTCTAATGGGCCATCCATATTTGGGCTTGGGCCTTGGAGTTCAAGAGCCCAAATAATAAACCCATATATGCACATTTCAACTTGGTGACTTCATGAATTTTCCATTTCATTTCTTTTACTGTAGTATGCATACTTCTACATTCTAATATCACTACACACTCTAGACATTGTTAGATAAATTCCATACATATCATAATGCCCATTTACTAACTCTTTATTAGCATTGATCAAGTATGTGTATCACATAAGCTCATTGGGTCAAACTAAGTTTGACCTCCATTATACTATTGGAATTTGATTGAATTCAATTTCCCATATCACTATCATCACCTCCTAATGTCTTAAAAGATGTGAACACCCATTTACTAGCACTTTAGATTCATATTACAAACAAATTTTTAACATACTCACATTAAGTCAAACTCAGTTTTACTTTCATTTTATCATGAAAGCACATATCAATGTTGACTTCCTTCCTTACTCATTGTCACATTATTTATTAAATTCACTTCTTGTGATATTCTTAAGGTTCTTAGTATACTAAGGGGACCTTAAATGACATTATATATGGATGTTATCATGTCATCTTTATTGTTTATAGTTGGCTAAAGAAACCCTGGGTATTACATAGGGATTCTTGCTACTCGCCATCTAGGACTCTGTCTTCGATGGGTCGCATGCCAGATAGAGACTTCCTTTGCTATCAATGTGGGGGCATTGGTTACATTTGTCTTAATTGCCCTCTTATTGATTATTCGCCTACTTGACCCTGGAAGTTACCTAAAGTTCATCCTAATGAGGGGCATAGTTGAAACTCAAGCTAATAGTTGGCAACTATTAGCCTAGTGGCATAGGATTTATATGGCATGAATGATACTATTTGACTATTTAGCTACTTAGTGTGGATTGATTTCCTTATTTGCCTATGAGATGATTGACTTTTATATGCCTAAGAGATGATTGACTTTTATATGACAAGAGAGTTCTCTATGCCATAAAGTTATGTGTTATAAGATTATGGTATATGATATATGCCATGATATGCAATATATGTGATACTATATGATGTGTGCTTATGATAAATGCATGGTAGGAATGATAATGTGATAGAAGGGAATTAGCACTAAATTCCTTACCGTTATAGCAGAATGCCTCCTAAGAAAAAAGTCCGCATAACTGCTCGATATGTTAGGGCTAATGAGAACGCGATATCTGACACCACTTCAGATGAAAGATGTTTGATAGATCATGGTGCTATGCACTCATTTGTGTCTCCATGTTTTATTAAGAGTTTGGGTAGAGATAAGGAATTAATGGATGAACCCCTAGTAGTATGGACCCCTTTAGGAGAGATGATGGAAGTAAAGTATATGTTTAAGGACTATGAGGTAGACATTGATGGATGGAAACTTCCAATGGAGTTGTTAGAATTTGATGTAATCTTAGGAATGGATTAGCTATATAAGCATGGAGCTCGTATCGACTGTAAAGAAAAGCTAGTAGAGTTTCGAACCAAGGATAGGGAGAAATTTGTGTATCAAGGAGATAGGAATAAGAACCCTCCGATTTTGATATTAGCCTTAGGAGCTAGAAAGCTATTGAGGAAAGGGTGTCAAACATATTTTGCTCACGTAGTCAATATTGACAAAGAGGTTGCTGTTCAAGGTAAGAACATGCTAATGGTGGATGAATTCATGGATGTCTTTCCAAAAGATCTACCTAAAATACTATCGGATTATGAGATTGAGTTTGGCATCAAGCTTCTACTAGGTACACAACCCATATCAATACCCTTATATCATATGGCATCGGCAGAGTTAAAAGAATTAAAGACACAACTGCATGATCTACTAGACAAGTGTTTTCATCTAACCAAGTAGTTTGCCATAGGGCGCGCTAGTGTTGTTCATAAAAAAGAAAGATGGCTCATTCCATATGTGTATCGATTATCACCAGCTCAACAAAGTTATCATTAAGATCAAGTATCCTTTGCCAAGGATCGATGATCTTATTTGATCAACTACAAGGAGCTGGTTACTTCTCCAAGATTAACTTAAGGTTTAGTTATCATCAGCTGAAGATCCATAGAGAAGACATCTGCAAGACTGCTTTCTGTATAAGATATGGTCATTATGAGTTCACAATTCTACCATTTGGTCTGACAAATGATCCAACTGCTTTCATGGACTTGATAAATCGAGTATTCAGGCCATTTTTTGACAAGTTTGTGATCATTTTCATTGACGACACTCTAATTTACTCTAAGAGTAAAGACGAACATGAAGAGCATTTGAGGATTGTGTTACAAACATTGCGAGACCACTAACTCTACATGAAGTTATCTAAGTGTGAGTTTTGGATGGAATCTGTCAATTTTTTTAGGCATGTAGTAAGTAAACAAGGAATTCAAGTTAATCCCAAGAAAGTGGAAGAACTAGCAAATTGGCCACGACCCACAATGGTTTCTAAAGTTTAGAGTTTCTTGGGTGTGGCTGACTATTACCGCAAATTTGTATAAGACTTTTCTAAGATAGCATCACCATTGACCAAGCTGACCAGGAGGCAAGTTAAGTTTAGTTGGGAGGAGTCTTATGAAGAGAGTTTCTAAAAGCTCAAGAAGTGTCTAATAATGGCTCTAGTTTTGGCTTTACCAGAAGGTGAGGAAGGGTTCACGGTTTACTACGATGCCTCAAGAATAGGACTTGGATACATTCTGATGTAAAATGGTAAGGTCATTGCCTATGCATCATGACAAAGCATGAAATGAATTACCCTACTCATGATTTGGAATTGGCCACTGTAGTGTTCACTCTAAAGATCTAGAGACACTATATGTATGGAACAAAGTGTGAGATCTATACGGATCATAAGAGTCTTCAATACATCTTGAGCCAAAAAGACCTCAACTTGAGGCAGAGGAGAACTGCTTAAGGACTATGACTACTAGATTCTCTACTATCCTAGAAAGGCTAACGTTGTGGCAGATGCTTTAAGTCAAAAATTGATGGGAAGCCTAGCCTATGTGACCGTGTGAAAGAGGCCAATCATAAAGGAGTTAAGAGGATTATTTAATGAGGGCTTAAGGCTAGAGATTGGAGAATTGTGAGCTATAGTGACACATTTCTAGGTGAAATCAAAATTATTAGAGGAGATAAAGGCTTCACAAGATAAGGACCCACACTTGGTTAAGTTAAAGGATGAGACTGAGAAAGGAAAGAACCATGAATTCAAAGTAGTTGATGGGATTCTAAAGTATAGAAAGAGAGCATGTGTGCCTGATGTGCATGGATTAAGGGAGAAGATATTGAAGGAAGCACATTAGACACTTTACTATGCTTATCTTGGAACTACCAAGATGTACCACGATGTGAGAGCTAATTATTGGTGACTTGGACTAAAGAAAGATATGGCTAAGTTTGTGGCATCATGCCTAACTTGTCAATAAGTCAAATATAAGCATCAATGACCCTCTAGACTGCTATAAGAGATTAAGCTACCTAAGTGGAAGTAGGAGCATATCACAATGGACTTCATAGTTGGGTTACCTACAACCTCTAAAGGATATGACTCTGTATGGGTTATAGTGGACTGATTAATAAAGTCTGCCTATTTCCTAGAAGTTAAGACCATGTACTCTGTAGCCTAGTATACATAATTGTACATAAATGAGATCATGAAACTACACAACGTATCAGTTTCTATCATCTCGGACAGAGGCATTCAGTTCACCTCGAGGTTCTGGCAAAAGTTGCAAGAAGCATTGGGAACACAGTTGGACTTCAGTACTGCATTTCACCCTCAGATAGATGGATAGTCCAAAAGGACAATTCAAACAGTTAAGGACATGTTAAGAATGTGCCTAGACTTTGGTGGTAGTAGGGATAAGTACCTGCCCCTGATCGAGTTTGCCTAGAACAACAGTTACCATTCATCCATCGGTATGGCACCATAACAAACATTATATGGAAGGAAATGTCATTCTTCAGTTTGTTAGGTTGAGCCTAGAGACAAGTATGTGGAGGTGTCAAAATTGCTTAAAAAGACTACTGATAAGGTACCATTGATACAAGATCAGCTAAAAACGACCTTCAATGGACAAAAGACCTATGCAGACCTCAAGAGAAAGGACGTCCATTTTGTTGTAGGAGATCACGTCTTCTTGAAGGTTTCCCTAATAAAAGGTGTCTTGAGATTTGATAAGAAAAAAAAGCTATAGCCTCACTTTGTTAATCCTTTTAAGATCTTAGATAAGGTTGGGAAGTGTCTTATAGACTTGCTCTACCCCAAACTATGGCACATGTGCACCCGATATTTCACATCTCAATATTGAGGAAGTATGTACCAAATCCATCCCATATGCTATCACCTCCAAACATTGCAATAGACAAGCAACTGTCTTATGAAGAATTACCAATAGCCATAGTGGATCGACAAGCAAAAAGATTGAGAAAAAAGGAGATACCTATGATCAAGGTCCAATGGCGAAATCATGAAATTGATGAGTGTACTTGGGAAACTGAGGAAGAGATGCGACAGAAGCATCCTCGGCTTTCCAAGAATGTATGAGTAAGTATCTAAATTTGAGGATGAATTTCTTTTAGGGGGGAATGTAAAAACCCACACCCACCCTAGGAGTTTCATAACAAATTACTTGAATTTATAACTATTATGACAAAACGTGTGCTTTATGAAAATTCATGTGCTATGTGACTAATGAGTATGTGGTAAGTTAGATTAGTTCTAATATACATAATATGAATTTTTAATGTGAAATAAGTGATTTATGTGAAGTGCATTTGCATAAATTATTTTATTTCATATAAAGTGGATTTTCATGTACAAAGCAATTTTTAAGGATAAAATAACTTTTTAAGGGTATTTTTAAAATATTTTTGATTAAATATTTTGGAGGGATTTTAATGAAATAAGAAGCAAAATATTTTATTTTTAATTATTTATAATTAGCCTATAAATTGAATTAAAAGGCCTAACTCATCAAAAGCCCAACACACCAAAACACTCATAACCTAGCTCATTAATGGCAAATTTATAATTTTGCCCAAAACCCTAAAATACATCTAAAATTTGGCCTCTCCATCATTGCGGTAGCCTCCATTCTATTTTCCATCAGATTTTTTATAGAAAAATTCTCTCAAAAACTCTCTCTCAACCGAAATTTATAAGGTGCCTTCAAACCTTGCGATTTTGTGATCGTTTTTGTAAGTTTTTCTCTTCTTTCAAGCTACTATTTAATTTTTATGAAACTAACCATGGGAAATCCATATGGGGCTATATATTTACTATTTTTCTTGATGTTGAATTTGGCCTAGGTGTTTTATTTGAAGAAGAAACCGATTTTCAACCGTAAACACAACTCTTTCTTCGCAAATCCACCAAAGGTGAACCCCAAAACCTAAAGTTAGAACTTTCATGCATATATTCTATAGGGGGAAATTTGTATGTTAGTGTGTTCTAAAATGATTTTTTTGTGTTTAGATGAAAAATATGGTTTAAATCATGTTTCTGCATATTATTGTAATGATCATAAAGTGCAAAAAGCAAGAAAATCTATGGTTTCAATGGTATGTTTGCATTTGGCCTATGGTGGCATTTTAATCCCAATATCTATAATTGTTGTAATATATATTTTAATGATTTTGGCATGTCTATATGAATAATACATGGTTTAATTGCATGCTAGTTGAAGGAGTAACTCTAGGAAACTCCAATGAAGGTTTGGCCTATCTAGGGTTTCCAAAACCCTAATTGATATGTTTTGATTAACATGTGTACATGATTAAGTGACATGTGAATTAGGCCTTATGATGTGTTAATTGTGAATTAATGACCTTAAATTGACTATGAGATTACTTGTATGATTTGGTCAAAGGAGCCAAGAAAGACACTTTTAAGGTTACTTGTTAAATTGATATATTTATGGAAAGTGTTAAGTGTACCAAGTTGGATGTTAGATTGAATTGATATTAAGATCATGATATATTATGCTTGACTTTAAAAAATTCTGGGTATGAGTTATTATGTATTTTCATATGAGCCTAAGCAGCCTCAGTGCACAAGACTAAAAAGTCAACATGATATATGCAAGTGATGAGTGCACTTCTAAGTGCAACTCCAAGTATCTGTGAATGTTATGTGTATATGGAGTAGTTAGGGGATAGGATAGCATGATTTTAAGCAAATACTAAGTATTGAATTGTAATGTATGTTAAAAATTGAGGATTATTAGAAGTTCAAGGGCTACAAGCACTAGGAGCTAAGGAACCACAAGGTGAGTAAACATTATGTTCATGTTACAAGTACAAGTTATCATGATATGTGAACCTTTGAAATCTTGAAACCCAAGTTCCTTTCTATTTTCAATTATCACTATATTATTTCTTTGTTAAGCTTAGGTTGCCAAAAAGATACTTGGTCGGAAACTACTATTGTTTATTCAATGATAAAAAAAGTACTTTTGTGATTGTTGCCTTACCTTATATTCTTTCTAGAACCACATTGTTTTTTATCTTTTATTCAATAAGCTAAATTGTTATTGCTATTGTGTTACATATTATTACCTTCTTCAATGATATTGTTATAAGTGATTACCATTAGCTCTAGCTATGGTATCTATGAATCCTTTATGCAGAAATCCTCATGCTGATGCGAGAAATCATCATAACTTTTGCATGGTCTTAACCCTAATGAATAGGAGAAGTGTATCCACCTTAGCTACAAGGTGCGGTTCTAGCTATGGAGCCTGATCAATTACATGCTTCTTTACAAGTTGGGAGTTGAAATTTGGTATGATGCCACCTCTCCCTTGAGTGAATAAGGTAATAGCCATCGCTCTACAAGTTACAAGTTACAAGTTCAATTTCTATAAACCTTGCTAAATTGCAAACCATAAATTAATGAATTATGAACCTTTATAGAGGGATATGTATTATTGTTTAAGTTGTATTGTTTACTCATTGAGATCATCTATCTCATCCCTTTTACTTGTGTGGTTTCAGGTGAGCATTATGAGGAGGCAAGGTGATAGCTCAAGCAAATCTACTTTACTTGGGGGATTTCCTTATCCAAGTCTATTGTCATACTATGATATGAAGAGTCCCTTTTTGATGCTCTAGGAGTTTTATTTTTGGAATATTATTCATTTGATAGTTTATTTGGAGTCCTTAATGTTCTTTTCTTATGGATTGTATTTAAAGTATTTTAAAACTATTCTTCGCTAGTTAAAGTTTTCTTTATTATTGGATATTTAAGTTTATGCATGAGGTTTTGGTATGATCCTAGGCAGTGTATATATATACATGAGTGGGTTCTACAGGCGTGGGCGACCTTATGTCACCTTATGTTCTAAGACCATCATATCTTCAAAATTAGGATGTGACAGCATGATGCTTGTTAGCCTAAAACACCAAGTATTGGTTGCCACTCTAATGAGTGATTTTTCATAGGTAGATATAGCTTTTCTTGTATGACCAGTCCAAGTTGAGGGTAGTATTCTTTTTGTTGGATGTAATGGATTTTGATATGATACTGGGCATGGACTGGCTATCAACCCATTATGCTACCCTCGACTGTCAAAGTAAGGAAGTTATTTTTTCATATACTTGGTGGTGCAAAGTTTTCGTTCAGGGAGATAAAAGTGTGGCCCCTTACAACCTTGTGTCAGCCATCAATGCAAGGAAGATGTTGCCTCATAGATGTCAATGTTATCTAGCTTTAGTTAGAGATGTTTCTAATAAGGTTAGAAGCATAAGAACTATGCTAGTTATAAATGAATTTCCCAATTTGTTTCCTGAAAAGCTTCCAAGATTAGCTCTTGAAAGGGAGATTGAGTTCTATATTGATGTGATACTAAGGACAAATCCCATATTTATGCCACCCTACAGGATGGCTCTGACAAAACTTAAAGAACTTAGGGAGTAATTACAAGACCTTTTAGATAAAGGCTTTTGCAGCCTAGTGCTTCACCTTAAATCTCTCATGTATTATTTATGAAGAAGATGGGTCTATGCACCTTTGTATCGATTACAAGTAGTTAAATAAGATGATTATAAAGAACAAGTATCCTTTTCCTTAAATTGATGATTTGTTTGACCAATTTCAAGGAGCTAAATGTTTTCTAAGATCAACTTTCATTCAGGGTATCATCAGTTAAGGATTAGGAGGAAAGATATCTCTAAAATAGTTTTAAGGCATAGTACAAACATTATAAGTTCCTTATGATGTCTTATGGGCTTACTAATGCAACTATCGCATTCATGGATATGATGAACTGAGTGTTTAAGCCATTCTTGGATCACTTTCCCATTATGTTTATCAATGATTTTCTAGTATACTCAAGAACCCTAAGAGCATGCCCAACATCTGAGGATGGTTCTGCAGACTTTGAGGAATCATTAGCTTTATGCTAAGTTCTCTAAGTGTGAATTTTGGTTGATAATGTACCCTTTTTTGTACATGTCATTACTAAAGATGGAGTTATGGTTAACCCTAAAAAGGGGAAAGTCATCCAAATTGATTGAGGCCCACTATAATCACCGAGGTTCACAGTTTTCTTATATTAACAGGCTATTATAGCTACTTATCCAAGATTTCTCAAAGATAGCAGCTTCTCTAACTCAATTAACTTAGAAAAATATTAAGTTTCAGTGGACCACAGCATGTGAAGAAGTTTCCAGAGACTTAAATATTGCCTTATCTCAGCTCTAGGACTAGCTTTACCTTCGGGTATATATAGTTATATTATCTACTGTTGTGCTTTGAGTGTTAGTTTGGGATATGTATTGATACAACATGGTAAAGTGATTTTTTGTGACTTTCATTAGTTGAAGAAGCATGAGCAGAATTACCCCACCCCTAATTTGGAAATGGCAACAGTAATTGCACTAAAAATCTAGAGGCATTACATGTATAGTGAGACTTATGAGATATATATAGACCACAAGAGTCTTTGACTAGAGAGATTTAAATTTAAGACAAAGAAGATGGATGATTGCATCATTCTTTATCATCCAGGTAAAATAAATGTTGTAATTGATGCTTTAAGCAAAAAGTTCTTTAGTAGTTTGGCTCATGTAATTGTTGAAAAATGACCTATAGTTAAAGAGCTACAAGAACTGCTCAATGAAAGGTTATATTTGGAATTGTATAGTACTAGAGTATTGTTGGTACATTTCAAGGTTCTTTCAATTCTAGTAGAAAGAATCAAAGTGGCTCAAAGTTGAAACTCATAGTTGTATAGGATTATGGGAGAAGGTGTAGGAAGGTAGTACCAGTGATTTTGTGATTGATGATAAGGGGGTGCTTCGATGTAGTTCTTATTTATATGTCTTTGATGTGGATAATTTAAGAAAAGAAGTCTTGAAAAAGGTACACTTTGCGGCTTACAATGGTACACCCAGGTTCCACCAAGATGTACCATGATTTGAAGGGTCTTTATTGGTGGAATAGCATGAAGAAAGATATTATTGAATTTATTTCTAAGTGCCTCACCTGTCATTAAGTAAAGTTAGAGCATTAGAAACCT